>PVJD01007111.1:0-88633 GCA_004026545.1 Mormoops blainvillei | reverse complement strand
TTTGATGGGGCTGGTAAACACTTCCTAACTGCCATATTTAACAATCCTTTAACCATGGTAATATATGCTATTAGCAGAGTTCTCTCCACGTGCCAGATACTGTGCTCGGTACCTCATACATTGCTTCTTTTTATCTTCTCTGCTCCATCCTTATCTTCCTTGTCTTCTCTGTGACCTTTCAGGCTATGAATGACCCATTTTGAAACTGCTTCCACCCTTCACTGCAAGGACAGTCCCCGCTACGCTCTCCAACAACTCTGATCTGTCCTCGTCTGGCTCTGTGTCTTTCTAAATATGGACGTCCTCACATTTCTCTGCTTGTTCTTTTTTCTCTCTCTAGTCTTTCCTTCTGAAATTGCACCATCTCCCTTAACCGGAGAGATGTTGGAAACGCAAATGAACCTGAAATCTGCCTGTGTGTTCTCAGCCCACGTCTCTAGCTGCCTGCTCGCCTCGGCCATATACTCAACATGAGTGAAGACACACACACAAACCTCCCTCCCCTCAAAGTCAGCATCCCATTTATGGCTCCTCAAGCCCCGAGTCACCCAGGCTTAAACCCTAGAAGGTGTCTCTGATTCCCCTCCTCTCTTCAAGATCACGTGGATTGTCATCCTTAGAAATATTCTCCTTCCTCCATCCAGCCTCACTTCCTTTTCCCATTGCCCAAGTTCAAGGATTTGTTTCCTTGTCATGGCATTCTTCGTGATTTTCCTGTTGATCAGTTTGACTCTATCCAACTCACACATATGCTGCTGGTATGTTTATTTTTGTAAAGTATTATGTCCATAAGCTATTTTTTTAAATAATCCAAGGCAATGTGATTTCATATATACATTGTTCTCCAAATCAGCTAATCAAACTAGCTAGCCATCTACCTTCATACGGAAAAAACAGTAGAAAAAGACATTTTAGGATACTAACAATGGCTATCTCAGGTGAGGGTTACAAGCATTTAAATGTATATCAATATCTATATCTATCTTGCTTATTTGTCAAATTCTTCTCATGTGAATATATGTTATTTTTATGATCAAAAAAATTTTTTTAGAAAATGACAACATCTATTCCTTCCT
The DNA here is from genome assembly GCA_004026545.1 of Mormoops blainvillei. Taxonomy (NCBI): domain Eukaryota; kingdom Metazoa; phylum Chordata; class Mammalia; order Chiroptera; family Mormoopidae; genus Mormoops; species Mormoops blainvillei. The sequence goes on along the minus strand of PVJD01007111.1, from coordinate 87,557 downwards.
GTGTCTGCTAAAGCAAGCAGAGTTCCCACTCACCCCGCAGTCCCAACTTCCTCGGCTCTGCCCACCTGCCCCTCCAGCCTTACCCTCACCTCCCTCTTGCCACAGACTTTGTGCTTCCCCAACTTGGGCCCCTTGCTCTTCTTCAAATGTTGATTATACCCTGCTTTTGTGCCCTTCCCCTAAGTATTCTCTATGTTTGGAATATCCCGTCCTGCCACTTGTGCGTGGCGAATTCTAACCCCCCCTTCAGAGACGGTCTCAAAGGTCTGTCTTTCATGGCGCTTTGTCCTTTATTCAGCTGTGAATTGGAGGAGTTATCGTGTCTGCCTTGCATTATAATTATTCTTGTGCCAGCATCTTCCCAAGCACTAGATTCCTCGTTTGTCAGTGGCAGAGCTCTCGTCGCATCTTTACAGCTCCCTCGATGCCTAACGACATGTCGTACACAGTGTTAGTACTTAGTAAATTTTAGTGAAACAAATGAACGAGTACATCTATTGGGTTTTCATTCCTAGTCCTGCGAAGAAAAGTTTTCCAAATGGAAACTCGCATTTTCTTCACAATTATTTGTACGTACGCACTGTGGGCTCTCCCAGAAAGGCAGTGGGCAATCCTAACCTGGTGATTTCTTATCAGAAAGGCAAGACGAGGCTGGGCGTGTTCCTGAATCTAATCCCAGAAGCATCTGGACAGTACACCATAATCAAACACAATGCTGTTTCTGCAGCAAAATACATGAATATTCACACTAAATGAAATAAAGGCTAAAAAATAACTTCAGATCAGGTTTAGCTGCCTAGTTAGTTGGACACAACATTAGTAAAGAGCACTTGGTGGTACAGGAGTTTTGGTTACAGGGTCGTGGGTGGGAGGCTGCAGGTGGGTAGACCTCGCTCACTGAGCGCCCGCCCGGCACTGGGTCCTGCAGCACAATGAGGCTGCGACGGGGACTGTCTCCATGTCACACGTGGTACAGCACTGGTGAAAATGGAGGCTCGGTCCTTGACACCTATATAATTTTATTAACCGATGTCACCCCAATACATTCAACTGAAAAAAATTAATTTAAGAAAATGGAGGTTTGGGATGTTTAAAGATCTCAATGCCGTGTCATAGAGTTAATAAGTGTACAGCTGGGATCTGAACCCAGGGTTTTCTAACTCCAACACCTTTTTGTTTACAGTAATCCAATGCCAACAGTGTGGCATCTTCCACATTTTCAAACACAGTGCCCTATCAGCCTCTGGACACAGGAGTCAAAGCCTCCTGCACAGGTCTGCAAATGGAGCAAGTGTTTAATAAATGGTAAATAAAGGGATGCATTCAAAAGGAAATTCCTACAACGAGGTGCTGATCATCAGTAATGAGAAGAAGGTGAGAGGGTGTTTCTTTCCTTTCCTCGCAGAAAGGATCTGACCTGGGCCTCCAACCTTCCTGCAGGACCCGTTAGAGCCCGTGAGAGGCCCAGCCTGCAGCACTCCATCTCTCCCGGGGAACCTATGACACTCCAGCCCGAAAGGCTGCTGCTGTCCCGCTCCCAGACTGTGGCCTGATCCTCTGCCGGCCCACAATGACGTGTACCCATCCTGTGGGTGTTATCAGTCCACGCGCGAGAGAGAGAGAGTGAGGAGTTCAACCCCCGGGTCTCTTTAATATTTTATTCAGCATCACCGCCACCCAGAGAGTGTCTTTCTTACCTGACAGGTTTCCATGACATTGTACCCAGAGGCTCTGCAACCTAAAATATTTCAACTCCTGGAATCGGAGATGAAAGAGCTAATTCAGGGGTGACCTTGGAGTCGGGAATATGCCAGTGCGGCGGGTCTTACCCCACCCCAAGCTGCCGTCCTCTCCAAACTGGCCTGCAGACTGGCCCCCACTTTAACGCCCTCACCCTAGCCCACCTTGGCTTCCTCTTGCCAGCCTCTCTCCGGTCCCCTGCACTTTTCACCCTGACTTTTCTCTTCCTGCTCAAGATCTTGTCTCGCCTCTCAGCTCTCTCAGCTCTGATGACCGGTGACCCCTCTTTGTCCACAATGCGTGCCTGTCCCTTCAAGTTACCTCAAGACCCAGATCCACCAGTGTCCCAGCTCCAGCTCAGCAGTCTGGAGCCCAGGGCTCAGGACAAGCTCCCTGGAGTATATGCTTCGGGACCTGCGGTGTTGAATAATTTCACATCCCAAGATCTTTACAAAACTCATTGGTGAATACAAGCCAAATGAACACTGAGTAACTTTAACTTGAATGCAGAGAAGACTTCTCTGCATCGGGGTCTTCTACAGGTCAGATTTGCCTCAGGGCAGCCTCTGAGGCAGGGCGTGGTCCCAGGCAAATTTAGCCGACAGTCTGGGCTCCCCGTGTGTCCTCAGTTCCCCTCCCTCACTCCTGGTGCAGATCCTCCCTGATAAGAGATCCATCTTGCTCCTCTCTATCCAAATCCTTCTAGCTGCCCATTTTGCAGGTCAGAGCTCTACTAAAATGCCAAGGAGCACAACTCCTACTACTGGCCAAGCAGTTCAGGACCCACTGCGCTCTCTCAAATGCAGCCAGTCATAAATTAAGGGTTACAGAAAAAAAAAAATCCCTCTGTGATATGAAGTCTACATGCTGCCCGTGGAGTTCCCCATAGAGTCTCAGGTACCACATAACTGGGTCAGGCAGGTATGAGAAATACAGTTCTATTCTGACTCCAGGTGTCACGTTTTTACACAACCACTGATGCGCTTCAAGTCGCTGTTCCTAAGAACAGCTGTGTCACTATAGTAACAATTACAGTTTTATTTCAGAATCTCATGTTTTGAGCAATTATGCTAACAGGCTCATTTTAATTGTTTGTGTAGGTATATGCTGCCATTAAATAATAAAACAGGTTCCGTTTAATAAACTAATATTATTATTCTTATGTCTTAGTTCCCTTTTACATTCTTTATGAAAGCATTATGTTTGGAGACAGAAGAGGAGATCTTTTTGCTAAGGGGTTTTAGTAGATATTTTAAATAAATTACCTGGAAAAATTACTTGCAAGTTTAAGATCCAATTCTGGAAAGATTTATATTTACCACCACTTTTCTGAGCATATGAGAAAACAGAAAAGTTTAACAAACTCAGGTCCAGTTAATCTTTAAGAGTGTATTTTACACCTGACCGGTGTGGTTCAGTTGGCTGGACGCTGTCCCACAAAGTGAAAGGTTGCCAGTTCGATTCCCAGCCAGGGCACAAGCCTGGGTTGCGGGTTTGGTCCCCAGTTGGGGCACATCAAGAGGCAACTGATCAATGTTTCTCTCTCACATCAGTGTTTTTCTCCCTTTCTTTCTCCCTCCCCCTCTAAAAAATAATAAATAAATAGATTAAATAAATAAAATTTTTAAGAAGAATGTATTATGCCAAGAATTACATTAGATACTGGTGAAAAATATAAATCAGACATAACCTCTGTCTTCAAGGGGCTGAAAACTGAGTAGAGGAGACAAATCAACAGACACTTACAATTTAAAACATAAAGGAATAAATAGAGACAGGGGCAAAATCCTGTGTGAGGGAAGAGTCAGCCATGAGTGGGCCGTAGCTTGTTCCGAGGGACCAAGTAGAAGCGACATTCAAAGTGTTCTCAGAACAAGAGTAGGTGCTCGAGTGACAGGAAAAAGGAAGGGCATTCCAGACAGGGAAGTGGGGATACGCCAAGCCTAAAGACAGGGGAGGAAACAGCATCTCTCTCACTTCTGGTTCTAAATCAGGTTCTGCTTAGGGTTCTTTTGGTTGCAAGGCAACGTAGGAAAAGACCTCGGCACGGTGAGGGCTCCCAGCCCCTCTGAGGACTGAACCGCCCCCGTCTCCCATGTGACTCTCCCACTTTTCCAGCTGTTCTTTCATCCTCTTCCCTCTCCTGACCGACTTCCTCTGTGTCTCTTCCACCTGATAAATCTGTAGATTTATCTATTTACCACAGTGTCACAGTGACCACCACACCCCAACTTATCCCGAACTTTTGAGTCAGGCATCCACTGTAGCCTTTGTGTCTCCCTTCTGGTTCCTGACTGGGGACATCTACGTGGCCCAGCTCAGTGATCAGACATGTCCACTGAACGTCATGTGAGTAGTAAACCCAGCATTTCGTATGAACAGAGAAGACAGAGTCTACCCTTCCATTTCTCTTTCAATCTCTAGGTGCCTTGTTGAATATTCTGGGTTCATGTTTCCAGACTGAGGGGTGCTATAATTCTGGTGTTTTACAACTTGGCCTGCATAGTACAACCACTTCTAGGACATGTTGCGACCACCCCTAGGAATTCCGATAGAATCCACGGGTCTGCGGCGAGGCTCCCAGGGGACTTTGCTGTACACGTACATCAAGAAGTATGGAGGCTTGCCCCTAGCATGTTGCTGCAGGGAGAGATGACTGGCTTTGTGCCGGTGACCAATGCAGTCCTCCCAGCTTTGGTCATCAGTGTCGGCCACGCAGCCAGGCCCTCTCTGACAAAACTCAGCCAGTCCTCCATACCCCAGGCATATATTGCCAAAAACAAGCAGTGCTGCCTCCCAGGAAGAAGGTAGGTGGCTTATTCCCTCTCACCTCCCTCCCTCCCCACAGAAACACAGACATTCCAGATTACAGAAGGAGCTAACGGAGAAAGTAGGAGGGTGCATGACAGACTAAATCCTCACCAAACTTCAGGATTCTATTAACCAATGGTGACATTAGCTCTACGGCTTATGCAGCAATCCGCGTGCCACTGACCTTGACAGACAGCACCCCCATGCCCCATCACCTCACCTCCACTTGCTTCAGAGCCATTCCCCTCAGTGCTCAGTGGGGGGCGTCTTCTCATCTTACTCTGTCCCCTCCACTATCATGGTCATGAGACGAAAGAGACAGGTAGTCCTTTCTCATGTGGACCATCTGCTTGGTTGCAAAAATACTAGGAGGGGTATGTTTCTCAGGGCACCCCTTCGGGAGTTCCGAGAAACAGTTCCTTCTTTTTTGAGAGCTAGTGGGATGACCCAGTCCTGCCGGTGCTATCCCATGACTAGCAGTCACAAGGTTCATTTTCTGTCCCAAATGATCTATATCTCCCGGATTATCCAAACACAACACTGGGACTGGCCCAACGTCTTAAGTGACTTAGCCCAAGGATTTTGGGGCATGGGCCAGCAACCGGATATTAATTCTGAGCTTGGACTTCATGGGGCATCATATGGAAATGAGGTAAAACAGAGGACACATAGTTCCGGGGATGTACGGGCTCAGTATCCAGGTACTGGAGCTCACAGACCCACTCGCAGAAAGACACTGACTTGTTTAGAAACACCAATAAAACACTGATACTGGCGCAGGCCCACCAGACTGTGGTAGCACGTGAGGTCACCTGCACTTTACATGCATATCGTCCCCGAACCCATGACCCATTATCAGTAGTTACACAAATTCGTATCGGAGGGGAGTGCAGTGAGCAGCTAAAGGTGCTCACTCCTCCCTTCCCCACTCCTCCCTTCTCACTTCTTAGGTGTCACCTACACATGCAGGGAAGTGCTGCCCCTGTCTGTGGAGAAGGAAGGTACCACCTTTTGCAGGCGAGCTAGCCAGGCTCACTGCTCTTCTCTACCTAATGGGAGAGGAGAGCCCCTCTCTTGCCATAGGAGAAGCCCGAGGGCGAACCCACACCGTGACGGCCAGGAGCAGGGCTCAGACATTCTGATGAGGAGAAAGGTTTTTTCTCAGATCCTCATCAGTGCTGCTACAGAAACACTGTCCACCACCGGGGGCTGAGAACGTCAGGACGCCTCTCCCTTGCCCCCTTCTCCTCATCTGGCTCATGTTGCCTGGGGGCATCTCATTCACCCCCCCTTCTAAGGACTGGCAGCTGCTGCAGTGACAATAGGCACCTTGCCCTGTCCTGTCCTCTCCTTTCACCCCTCCCCAGGGTACCTTGGAGATCAAGGAAGTTCACCTGACTGGGTAGCACTCACAGGCCCGTGCCTGCAGGCTACAGCTGAACCATGCCCAGGACAAGGCGGAACTTGGACAATATCCTCTGATAACCCTTCTTTCTCCCCGGAGCCTGGGTGAGTTGTGCAGTTTGGACCAGGCTGCCTGAAGCTCGGCCCACCCCTCCCCCGCCCCCACCCATGTCTCCTGCTCTCCTCCTTCTACGACTGGTCCCCACAGTTCACGCAGAGGCCCGGGCTGGAGGGAGAGAGCGTCAGGGCTCAGAGCTCAGCACGACCCTTCGCAGGCGGCCCAGCCGGTGCTGAGTGTAAGGAGTTGTGCCTCCCGTGCATCGGGTGCCTAAACTGTCAGAGTTAGACTTCCTGTTGCTCTCTCGGATCTCCTGATCGCCGTCACCTAGTATATGAAGAATTTTAAGCTCCCCTCTGTACCAGAAACTGGAAATAGAAAAAAAAAAATACAGCACAGAGAGGGACCTCGATGAACGCAAAGGATAACAGGAAGCTCTGAGCTCATATTCTGATTAGTGTAATTTGACTTATTTTTCATCCTGAGTACTCATTTCGCTTTACTTAATCACATCAGCCTCATCAGCTACTTTGCGTTTTATTCATTCATCTTGAAAATTATTCTTCCATTCAATTACCCCATCAACTCAACATTCACTGTTTGGATAGAGTTGCCAGGTCGGCAGGAAGCAGGAAGCTATAGGACTCCAGGACGAGTTACCCAGAAAAAAAAATGTTTTCCATGGGCTATGTGATATGCAAAGATATGTGATAAGAATTAAAAGCAGGTGTAGAGAAGTTCACACAAATGGAAAAAATGTTGCTTTTATTTTGCAAAATGCAACATCTAAACCAAAATATAGAAAGCTAAAATCATATGCAACTTCGCAATGAATAAAATTTCCAAAATAGTAATTATATAGTCACTGATCAATGCCTTAATTAAAACAGTAATAATTTGAGAGAGGCTAAGAGGGAGAAGTAGGGTCTAAAAGAGTTAAGTCTATATCATAACAGAAAGTGAATAGAAAATACATAAAATTGATCATTCAATTAATACCAGTCTAAGCTTATCATTAAAAAGTATGGAAATAGGTACCAGAAATGTTGAAAATAGCTTTCTCTGTGAAATGGGGCTGGAAAGGGTGGTGGCCTGTGGTTTTTCAGTACAGGTCTCTTAGCATTACTTGTTTTCTTAAACATGTCTTATGTTTCATTTTGATTTAAAAAAGAAATCTTTTTTTTTTTTAGATCTATTACCTTTCAGAAGACTATTCCAATCGTGCTGGACCCCAGCATGCCACTGAAGAGTATCAGTAACTGAGTGATCAGTGTTGAGCTTCAGCTACTTAGTCAATCATGAGTTCCTGACCACGGAATCCAAGGTCAAGGAAAGGGCACATGACTGCATTCTGTTGCTGCAAGAGACGGCGCATAAAACTATAGTCCACGGCAGAACAACATCCAAGGCCAGTCTGTTCATCACTAGATATATTGGTCTGAGGAACCCAGTTTTGACAAATTTCAAAGACAAAACTGTCACAGAGTTGAAATGACACGTCCCACAACACACCGTGGTGGATGGCTGCCCTCTTAAGTGACTGATATGAGTCCAAATTAGCCTTTAAAATCTGACTCCGATTTATGTTTTTAACTTTTATATCTCCCAATGTTTTATTCAGAAATCCTTTGCTCTAGTCACGCTGGTCTTCTCACTACATTCAAGGTAAGTTATCTTTTATTTCTGTCCTCATGACTTTTGGTCACATCGGTTAAGTAGATCAATACCTAGATCCTTTCTGAATGCTACCCATCTTTCAGTACTCAGAAGAATAGCTTCTCATTGCATCCCTGTGATATGCAAAACACTGCCAGGTGCCGCAGAAGTTAGTTCTTCCTGAGCCTTACGTTTCATTAGAACCCAAATACAAGGAGGCAGATACAAGGGCAAAGTAGCTTCTCTAAGAAAGCTGCACTCAAAGTACTGAGCGTTCCAAAGGTGTATTATGGCATCGACCTGGAAGGACGAGAACATATTTCATACAGAAGGAGTATATGAACCACACCTTAAGGAATACAGCTCACACAGAAGTGGAAATGTGAACTGTGCGAAGGCACTGAGAAGGGTCGGAAGGATGAGCGAAGCTCTACTAGCAGGGCATCTTTAGGGGTCAACGGAAAGCCCACTGTGGCTAGGAGGTACAGAGTCTATACAGGAGAGCAGTAGGTAAACCTTAAATGCAAATTGGTCACGGGGCAGAAGGGCTTAAATGCCACACTGAGGGATTTTTACTTACTTCAATAGGGAAGAGACTTGCATCGATTTTTGAACAATGAAGTGGCCCAAACAGAGCATCCCTTTATAAAGATTAATGTCGTGGTAGCTTTTAAGATCATTTACACCGGAAGAACCAGACCATAGAGACAGCAGTTGGGAGCTATTCTAGTTATCACAGTAAAAAAGTTTTGAGGAGATGGAGTGGAGAAGGCCGCCAAGTGGCCGGTGGCTGGTTGACCCACCTTTGTGTCTGTCTTGCTCCATACAAAGAAGAGGTTCTACTTTTCATACCCGGTGTCCTGGGGAAATGGTGGTAACAACAGGAAGAAGAGATTAATTGAGTAGAATATGTTCTGGGTACACAGAACTAAAGGGTTCATGGCACAGCCGGATGGGAGGAAATAACAGGCAATTAGAATGACAGTCCGGAGTTCCTGATGCAGTCAGGGCTGCACCTTGAGATATCCCAGCACCTAAGTGGTATTTAAAGCGAAGGGGAGAATAACTAGAGATGCCCATAAATCATAAATTTTTAAAGCCTTTGTTTATGGGTTGGAAAGAAAGAGATGGAGAGGGACCTTGTAATAAAGTGATCCCTCTCTTTTTGCTGCATGTTTTGTTGTTGTTTGTCTCTTGTCCTATTCCTTTATTTCACAGGGAGAAGAAAAGTAAACAAGTGGACCAATTTTGCCGCCTTTGGGTGACAGTCCAAAGGAAGAGAGCAATTCCGGGGCGGACTATTTTGGTACTTCCCTGGCAGCATCCCATTCCCAGCCAAGCAAGGCGCCCGGAAATTGTCCTGAGAGCCGAAGGACATGGACAGCGAGGCGCTGAGGCAGAAAGGGAGTAAGGTTTGCCTTGGTTTGCCCAGAGCCAGGGCTCCCCACGACACAATAATTTCAGTGCTAAAACTGAGAAGGTTCTAGGCAAACCAGGATGAGTTTGTCATCCCCAAAAAGGTGAAATGAACAAGGTGGGCAGAAATCCATCTCTCTCACATCAATTACCTTTCTAAGTTCTCTCCAGATGTGTCCAGGACTCGGGGGCAGACGTTCACGGGGAAGGGTGGGGAAGCTGTCCCTGGGCACAGTCCCGCTGGACTAAGCTCTTGGTTCCCTGGGGGGTCCTGTCAGCAACCATTCACCAATAGAACTAGAGCCCAAAAGACCAAACCAGGCGAAGCGTCTGGAGTCTAATCCTTGCAGACACTACAAGGCAGAAAACAAGGCTGAAGTGAGAGGGAGGAGGGGCTTGGATCCGGGCAGTGCCAGACTGGCAAGTGGAAGTTCAACAACAACTGTCTCGTATGATTGAAGTGGCTGAACTGACACGCAAGTGAAGTCAGTGGACTAAGCTGACTTCGGAGACAAGGGCACTATTTAGTCTGTGAAACCAGCAGGAACAGCCTGTCTCCTGTCCTGGGACACATCCATGGCACGGGTCGTGGTGCAGATCCTGTTGGCTCTTCCTGTAGAAACAGAATCTGTGTAAAAGGGCATCTTGAAAGGTTAAGAACATGTATCGGGAAGCCCTGCCAACCGGTCCGGAGTGCCTCCCAAACCTCCCCTTCCTCCCGTCCCTTCAGAAACCTCCTACCCCCGGCATCGCTGGCTAGTCTGGCTGCGTGCAGCTGAGTCGCCAGGTTAGATATTAGCCCTGAATCCCAGAAGCAGAGGCTGGCCACAAAGACTACACTGTAATTTTAAATCATGAGAGGCAGAGTGACGTAACAAGACTAGGATGGTTCGTGCAATTAGAGGGACCTTAACATTAATTCAGCCTGGCCTCTTACTGCACCTGTGTCATTGGTGAATCAACTTACAACATTGATTTGATAATATGTATCTCATGCAGGGGGTTGGGAGACAGACAGAACCATGTGAAAATGCCAAGCTCATGCCAACATGTGGGGAAGAGAACTTCCCATCTTCTCCCAGAGTGTCCTGATGCCCTGTGTGTGTGTGTGACTGTGCATAACTGAGTGTGTGATTGTGTGTGACTATGTGTGTGACTGTGTGTGGCTGTGTGTGTGATTTTATGTGACTATATATCACTGTGGGTATGATTGTGTGTGACTATGTGTGTGACTGTGTAACACTGTATGCGACTGTGCATAACTGTGTGTGGCTGTGTGTGACCATGTGGGTGTTCAGAGCTGTGTGTGACATGCGGCTGTGGGTGTGCATGCACATGTGGGTGTTCGAGCACACGCTGGCTTAGACTCTCACCCAGGAACAGAAGCCCTCTCCCCTTCCCCATCCTTCCTCAGTGGCAGTCTTTTAACTGGGTGCCGAAGCTCTGATTCCAAAGCAAGGCTGGCTCGACACCTCCCTCCCGCCACAGACTCCCAGCTCAGAAACACGCTGGTGGCTTCCAACCCACTGCGGAAAGGGGGCTGGAGCTTGTGCACTGAGGATCCTGGAGAGATGTGACGGCATCTCCGCTTCTGAGATACTCGGCCACGAAGGCCTCTCTGTCGGGTGTGGATTGCCGAGTCCAAACGACCCCTCTCCCAAGCCCAGATACTCAGCTCCCTTGACAAAAATAAGCCAAAGCCCCTCCTCGGTCGGCCCCCACCCCCACCCCAGCTCTCTCTCAGCCTTCGCCTCTGTGTCCTCTTTTCACTTCGCTCTGTGTACAGTGAGCTCCTCAGCCGTCACGAGCATCTGCAAGGAAAGGCTGCCGCTGCTGAGGGCCGGCGGGTGCCTGGGACGGGGAGTTTGCAGAAATCCTTCGGAAATGTAAATTGACAGCATAAATCTGTGAAAGGGAAGGAATTCTCGGGACTCCCCAGAAAGGGGGGTCTAGAACTAGAGCACCCCAATTCTCCACCTGCTCTTCCAGCCTCGGTGCTGCTGGGGAAGAGGGAAATGGGTAGGAGACATGATGCAGAATGGCCTGCTGACAGGTTTCTGGGGCATTAAACCTTTGCTTCAAGGTCGTAGACCTCGGATGCCTGCAAAGAGCCAGATCCTAGAAGGGAAGAGGGACAGAGGTGCGGCCATAAAATAAATGAAGCACCTGTCCAAGGTGGAGGGCCAGTCCCTCGAACAACTTTAATGGGAGGCTCCATTCTCCTGGGCAGCACTGGCTGGGAGGGTAGGAAGGTGAAGGAAGTCCTGGCTCTCTCATGCTGGCCCTCGACTCTCTCTCTTATGCCTCAGTTTCTCCTCGCCGCTGTCCTCCTTCAGAGCAACCAAACGCTAGAAAGACTGCTCACCAAGAGGCTGTAAGTGGCTCTCCTCCTAGCGTCAGGTCCCAAATGTCAAACAATGCTCTGTCCTCGGAAATGTTGCGTCCGCTACATCTTCACACAAAAGTGCACGCACACACTCACGGGACACCTTTCAAAGCCCCTCAGACAGGTAGGTTAACCTATGACCTACCTATAACTGAAGTGACAACTTAAGTTACAGCCCAAATTTTGAGAGCAATTTTTCTTATCTTACAAATCTTTGCCAAACCAGAAATGCTGCCCCAGAAGAAGTGCAAAACTCAGTCACCTTTGTCATCCCCAGTTCCTAAGGCTGGGGGACAAAAGGGGAGACCAGGGTAGTTTTGAAAGCACAGCTGCTTCTCTGGCCCCAGGCTTCCCGGTCAAGGACAAATACAAATCTTAACTGCTTTCTCCACAAATATTAGTAAGAAAAAACTGTAGTCATCTATACAGCAACCTTAATGTAGTCCATTTGCCAGAAACCGTTTGGATTCGACTGTCCTTTTATATTATCTTATCCATCCTATGGCAATAATTTTTAAATGGAAGCTTGGAGGCTTCTGTTTGTGTCTCTGTGTTCTGCGGTATTTTCTACCTCTAATGATATTGTTAATTTATTTTTAAAAGCACTATTAAATTGGCTTAAAAACAAGCACTTATGTGAGAATTCTCAAAACTATGGCAGATACTAACCCAAATGCCTTACAGGATCATGTGATCTGGGAACATATGTGTTATTAAAGCTGGTTTCGCTTTCATTTAGTTAAATAGTTATGTCTGTAGAGCCAGCAGCAAATACTAAATAATATTTTTATTCTACCTGGGTTTATTAGTCAAATAAATTCATCTTATCTCTGTTGCAAAATTTGTCAGGAAGAAAAATAAATTGGTATGATAAGATTTTCATAAGTAATCTGAAATCAATTGTTAAGAGAAAGCAAATTAAATAAATATAAGTAGGATAAAAAGTTTCTCTGCAGGTAAACTCTTTAGCAATAATTATATTGTATGGGTACTGAAAAGCAGTTACCCAATCTCTTTGGTAACTTGAGACTTTAAAGTCTTGCTTGCTAAAGTAAATGATGGATGTTCATTGAATGTCTAGATCATTCTAGATCATTCCCAAATAAGATAAAATAATATAACATTAATTACTAAACATGGGTCATCTACATCTTGCTTCTTATTATAGAGAAACCATAGATATTTGGGTTGATTAGTGAACATGTCCTGTGTCACATTATTAAAAAAAATTGTACTATCAAGAAATACTTAGTTCCAGAATTAGCAAATGGGTTCATAAATTTCTCAACCTACTGCAGGAACAGACAGTTCACAATCGCTTACTTCTTAGGTTTCACTAGAAATTAGAGTTTCTAAAGTTTAAGAATTATATACATATAAGTAAAGCTACAAAACTTAATAATCACAGGGAAGCAACTATATATACAGGAGAAGTAGGATATATTTGGCTTTAAAAAAGTCTGAAATATGGAGATGTGTTTTTGTTAACGGAAATGAAGTAATTTTGTCCCAACTATTTCTCAGTGGGTGAGAGAACAAGATCGTGTACTAAAAGGGTTGCAGGAAGTTATAGAAAGCTTATGAAAAAAGAATCTTGAGAAAGAAAATTTTGTGTGGGCAAGCTAAATAAGACTAAAATAAATTTAATCAAGTAAGTGAATTTAAATATCACAAGTAAGCTGATGAATAGTTAGAGGTTGGCGCTCTCTTTCTGCCAAAAGCACTAAGTATTCTTTGACTGTTGGTCTGCTACTGATAAGATGCTGTGCGGAAGCTTTCTGCCTAGAAAGCAAAGAGTCTGTGTTTTATCAAAATAATATTCTGTGTTTTATGTTGTCTTAATCAGGTCCTTGATTCCTTAAGAAAACTGAATCTCCTCAATAGTTTTGCTAACAATTATGTAAACTTTTTCTTATGTCTTCGAGATCTTTTATTGGCACTTTGATTAAATGGATAAATAAGTATTGCTTCATAGTGAGTTCTGACCCTATTTAGTCAAATGTCCAAACCTTTTGACATATTTTGACGAAGTTCCCAAAATTCAAATTTTAAACAGAGTGTTGACTTGAGAATAACTTTGAGGTATTCCAGAAGGGCCCCAAAACACTTCAAAAGATTTGTTTTCTCTCCTTACAAAAGAGGAATTGTAAACTAATTAGGCTTATTTGGCCTGTTAAATTGCATGGGCAGCATTATAAAATAAGTGATGGTAAACTTCTAGGGTGTATTGTATGGGCAAACAGTGGCTATAAATTAAATAAATAGTGAGGGCTACGGGAAACTCAAGATGGTCGCTTGGTTCTTCCAGACAACATGGCAAACCCGCCCCCCCCCTTTTTTTTATTTTTACATTCTTTCATCTACCATAGTGCATTTAAGCTGGACTTCATTCAGCTGCCACTTAGAATGGGCTATCAATAAGTTCTTGTTTCTGTGTGTACATTTAATGAATGGGTTGAAGGTGCCCCTGCCACAAGGTGGATGCCCTCACAGTGGCAAAAAAAACTGTTAGGAGATGTGTTTCCTGCTTGAGGGATCCCTTTCCCAGAGTCTGGTGATGGAGGCAGCCACTTCCCTGAGGAAACGACACAGGCCTTGCCGAACAGCCTCGCAAACTTCTGTGAATCCTCCCTGACCCTAATCATCCTCAATTATCAGGCAAGATTCAGAGAACTAATGAGCAAACTGGATTCAAGCAGAACAAGTTTTAATTACAACAGACTAAACAAACTGATAAGTATGGTTACAATTTTTATGACTTTGAAACATTGCTGATTCTTTCATATTTTTGTTTTCCAGATAAAAGAAAAAAATTTTTTCTTAAGCTAGCTATGACAGAGCAATCTGGTAAATTATACCTTTGTAAACAGAATTCAAACATTTTTTATTGTTTTCTCACTTCCTGATCCCTCCAGAATTTGGAAACTCTTAATGAGTGAGTAGCATTATTTTCGTGGCAATATAGTTTTTTGCATAAATTAGGTAAGAATCTGTTCTTTTTGTAACAGGACACAATTGAAAACTGGGAATATTACCAAGGCTTTGACTGGAATGTCATGCTTGGGTATTAAGGAATAGATTGACTTAAGAAAGCCAATAAAAAGCCCCTTTGAAAAACTGGTCTTTTACCTGCTTACACAGCGCGGGGTGGTGGGGGTGCATAATTTTAGAAAAGAAAGTTATGTTTTAATAGAAACTACAACATACCTTTGTGGATATTAGATTCTGTACTGTTCAGTGTCTTTTGAGGATATTTGTTTCTTTTCTTCTTGTATACTGGACTGAACCTTAAACTCTTCTAGTTTCCTCCAATGTCTGTCTATGGCTTTCCAAACTAACGTTTCCCATTCTTCGACTTGGAATCATTGAGAACTAAAGCTGTCCTTTTCCTAAAGCCGTGCAAACTAAAGTTGAGACAACTTGATATAAACTTCAGAGAAGTCACTGCAACGGCTCATAGATGTACAGTCTTTATCTTGTGCAGAAATAGCCCCACAGAGATTCAAGAGGTAGGTCAGGAGAACCTATCTGACTCTCATTGTCCGCCTTCACTCCATGTGAAGGTGCTTTGAAACAGACATCTAGAAATCTTTCGAACTTGGGCACCAGGATAACAGCCTGCTGCAACCTTTAACCATTGTTCTTTGGTTTCTATAGATAGGCCTCGCATTAAACACCTGATGTCTTGCGCCTTAGGCTTAACTCTGAGAGCCCACCAGCAAGGCTGCCTCCTGAAACGAGACATTACTGTCTAGCTGAAAGGAACTTTTCTTAAAACTGAGACTGGTTGAATGAGATATAGATCAATCTATCAATACCTTGTGAGAACCGTGTGCATTCAGAAAGCGCCACTTCTAGTCGTATGCAGGTTATTTTGAGTCAAAAGCAATTGAGGCCCTGCAGGTTCAAGCAAAACTTCTGCCCCCTCCCCCTTAACTATCTAGAGGACTCTGAATTAGGGGCCTTGCCCATAATAAGAGATTATCAGGGATAACCTCCTTTGACCCATCTATAGGAGAGGGCAAACTTCTATTTACTAAACCCCTGTTCTTGTCACCCTGCAATGACCCTTTGAAACACGCCAAGGCACATTACCTCACCCCTAGCTCAGAAGATCATATAAACACGCTTTCTCCATCTGCCTCTGAACCTCTCATGTATGTCGGGTCTCTGACTCTATCACATATGTCGGGTTCCCATATATATGTACGTATTAAATTTGTATGTGATATAGAGAAATAAAAATTAACATTTCTCACAGGAAAAAAAAATAGTTCTCTCTTCTTTTGGCCAATAAAGAATCAGAGAAAGAAATGGAAACTGTTGAAAGCTCCTCTACTAGAATGATACCACTGGCTAGCTTGGCAGGTAAAATTATGACTAATTTTCCTTTTCTCCCATGAGGTTACACTTTTCTCTACAATGAGCATTTATAATTTTGCAGTAGATTTCAAGTATAATAGGGGTTCAGAAAGGGGATCGCACTGGCTAAGACAATCAGGAAAGACTCTTTGGGGAAGACGGGATTTGAGCGTCAGGGTCCGGTAGGTGGAAATGGGGGTGGCTTGGATGACGCAGGGGACAGGGGTAGTAGGTCACAGGCACAGGCTGAGGCCATCTCAGAAGCCCGGTTGCCGTGGAACATACATTCTGCGATGGTCCACGCACAGCCTGTTTTTAACATTCAGGAGAGTTGCCTACGTGTAGGATGGTGGAGGAAAAACAGATTGAAATGCTCCCCTTGTCACCCACCCTACATCTCTCAGGGTCTTGCTTGCACATGGCTCTCTCCAAGGACATCAAAATCACGCGGTAAACCTTTCCAACTATTTCCTTAACAAACACTATACTTATCTGAGATATAAGTAATACTACCTAAATTTCAAAGTGCCAAATTTCTGCATGCCCAAAGATTTTGATTTTGCATTTCCACGATGGGTCCCAGGGTTTTGTTTTGTTTGAACAGCTTGGGCAGTTCTCATTTACATGGGGACTGGAGAACCCACAGTCTAACCGAATCCTAAAGCTCCAGCCTCGATAGAGCTT
The DNA here is from genome assembly GCA_004026545.1 of Mormoops blainvillei. NCBI lineage: Eukaryota > Metazoa > Chordata > Mammalia > Chiroptera > Mormoopidae > Mormoops > Mormoops blainvillei. The sequence continues at coordinate 71,040 of PVJD01007111.1, read as the reverse complement.
CAGCCTAAATTCATAACTAAAATTTCTTTAAAAAACAGCATCGGGGGAAACGGATTGGACCTCAGTGCAGGGCTGTATCGTCAGGCTTAGAGCGGACCGCTTTGTGCAACATCTGCCTTCCTGGCTATGTTTTTAACTTCCGGGTTCGCTCACACTGCTGCTGCCCAAGAATACAGTCCTTGACTCCATTGTACGTGTTTTAGGGTCTCCGTATCACTGATGGCATGTCGGAATCTCCTGTCGTGCTTTATAAAAATAGCAAATTCCTTTGCCATTTCATCAACCCTCTGAATCGACATCTGTGGGTATGGGGTCTAGCAGCTCACTCGAAGGCTACACCAGAGACTTAACGCCTGCCTCGCACTGGCCTGCTTCCTCTTCGGGCTGCAAAGAAAGGCTGCCAAGCTTGGGTTCTTCTAGGCCTGAGTCCTTCAGACTTCTTCCCTCCTGAGCCCTGAGCACTTCCAGGGTGACCTCCACTTACCTCTCTCTCCATGACCTGTCTATGCCTTAACCTTCTGCTCCAGGCTCACCCACCTCGGTACCCTCCAGGGTCCCATCCCCATGGAGAATGTAGCCCTTAAGTTTTCCTTCCTCCATAAACAAGTTGCCTTTGTGTAACTCAATGGGAGGAACGCAGTTTTTTCCACCTCCAGCACTAAAATCTCTGCTGACTGGTTGTTGAAAAATGTGAAGTACGCGACTGTCTAACCACTAAGCTGTACACTTGAAACCGATACAAAATAAAATTGAAAGAAAAGACAAAGAACACTTAGAGTGGCATTGACTCTAAGTACCATAACTATGAGAGATGATGAGAAAACAACGATGTGAGAGGAATTTGAAGATTGCAGAATGGCATATATAAGTATAACGGCCCAGAGGGAGGAAAATGTCAGCCAATCGAGGAATATGACATCTCTGGCAGGTGCAGCCCTGGGGCCTACGTTAATTCCTTCCAACTCTTGCAGCACTAGCCCTACAGGGATACCATCTGAATGGGACCTATCACTATTCCAAAGACAGGCCCAGAAGACTGAAAATTATCCTGAACCAAAATGCAACATTTGGCAGCTTAAATTTCTCCCAAATAACTGAAGAGGGAACATGTGACACATTCCATCTGTGGGATGGGACAGTCCCTTATTCTCACACAGTGCATGGAATGTCCTGAAATTTCAATGTCACTCAGGAAAATAGAGACCCTGGGAACAAAACAGAACTCGCTCAACAGCTGTGTGAACGTATTTTCTGTGGGTCAGGCTGAATTGAGAATTATGATCTAGTCTCTCCTAGGAAACCCATCAAAAGAAAAACCTGGCAAATTCTATTAAAATGTTCACAGAAGCACAAATTTCTAGTGGCAAATTAAAAAAGACTCCAGATTTTCTTACCCAGGGACATCTCTGCAACACTCAGGCCTACAAAACCCTCCCCAGGTAAGATACCCGGACTCCAGCCACTATTGCCCACTGAGCCACATTCTGGCCTCCATCAAATACTTGACCAAACACCCAAATCTGATAAAGGTTCCAAAGACTCTTTGCCATAATTATGATTCTGGTTCCAACTTAAGATAAATCCCCCTGACATACTTTCTCCATGAAGATTATGGTACACCCATAAGATGAAACCACATGCTTCCACTGAGAACAGTAATAAGTACCATTTTTTGAGCACTTAATATGAAAGGCAATGAAATTAGTAGAGAATCACACTACTAGTTAGAACTCAAGTCTGTCTGATTTCAAGACCTGCGTTGTTGACTACAGTGCTCCTTAGCCACTCCTGATGAATAAGAATATCTCATGGAAAAGACTTATTAGGTATATAAAATGGGTAATAAGCTGATGATAATGGCCTCATTATCGTCAATCCTTGGGTAAATACGAGTTAAAAACTAGAGTGGTATTGAACCACACACAATCTGAAAGAGCAAAGAAAAAATCCTGACAAAATCGAGTGTCGGTCAGGGTGTGGACTGACTGGACTTCATACACATCACCGGTGGGACGATTATTGGAGAGCTTTTTTGGCAACGGCTACAGCTGAGCACCTGGGTGCCCTATGAAAACCTCATACCTCGTGACCAGTCAATTCCATTCCCACGTACAGCCATGGCTGCTGTAACACTTATTTGGAAAACTCAGATTTGCTTCAGTTTGACTGACTTGGGTCGGGGGGAACAATTTGAGCATAATAAGAATTTCACATTTCCCTATGGACAGTGTCACCCTCAGGTAACACAAGATGAAGTAGAAACTGTATCCAGCTGAGTCAGTCCACACAGGAATACACAAAACTCTCTCCATACCTCCAATATCTACCAGCTACCTTGGTCCACAGTGTGTGTTATCCTGCAAGGTAATATTTTATTACCCCTTTGTGTTTGCACACTTTCCCTTATAAATAAACACGCTCAACATCCCAAACATATCTAAGTGCCCTGGTTCAAAATGCCAACCAGTACAAGCAAAAGACAGTACTCTTTACGTGTGAAGATCTTAAACAGAAGCCAGCAAATCGTGAAGAAGGGGCTCCTTTCAGTGCTATTACTGGCTCGTTGAATGAATCCAAACGTCACTACAATTTCCAGCCTTCGGCTCTCAGGAGAAAACACAACTGAGGTGAGAACGCCACAGAGGAATTTCCAGCCGTGATACTAAAGCTAATTGAAGAAAAAGGCTACGTATCACATCAAAAATTGCAGTCTTGATAAAACAGACATCCATTGTAAATCCTGAAGGACCTACAATTCAAAGGAAAGAGAAAATAAATATGCCCAAGGATTTAAAGCTTGAGAAAATCAGGAGCCAACACCAAAGCAAGGACACCACATCTGGCGTGACAACTTTCTGACTGATTTCAGATAACCCTCCTCCCGCCATCTCACAATAAGTCACAAACTGCCGTGTCTCTGAAACCTGCTTCCATGAGCAAAGGTCATGTCTTTTTCAAGGGAAAGTGTCACACTTGTTACAGTGTTTACATATTTCTTAACCATCCGACGTTTACTAATGTACTATTCTTTTTATTAGGTTCCTCTCTTTATTTTCTGTATCGATGACAATATTTATAAGGGTTATGCCCATAGTTCCATTTTTTCTCATAAGTCTTATTGTTCCTGTTGTGACATTTTGCATGGTACAGTAATTTTTAGGAACACATATGTTACATTACAACAAAACTGACTGTATACACCCAAAATAAATGAGACGATAGTTGTACTAAAAGCATGTAAAAAAAATGAAGCATTTTTTTCAAAATAGCAAAAATGCAGGAAAACCCCAAATTTCCAATGACAATAGATAGAGGATAAATTGTACATTTAACAATATATTAAACAACACTGGAAAAGATTTAATTACTGCTAAGTGCAACAACCTAAATAAATCCCACAGAAATTATGCTGACAAAGAAGCCAGAAGCCAACTAGTGCATATATGTATTTATTTATATGATGTTTAGGAAAAGAAAAAAATAATCTTTGGTGCTAGAAGTAGAAATTTTGACTTAATATTAGGGTTATTGACCTGAAGGAGGGCACAGAGAAGGTTTCTGGTGCACAAGAAGTAACCTGTATCTCAATATAATTTCCATGGTGGTTTCAGAGGGATATTTGTGAAAATGTATCAAGCTCTACTTAAAACTGGGGCATTTATGTACGCTATACCTCAATGAAAATTTTACAGAATAATTTTATTTAAAAATATGTAGAAATAACTAAATACACAGCAATAATGGCATACAAAGTTGGATGTAAAGATAAAAACGTTAAAGTTATCTAAGGCTTTGTATTTTTGAGAATTGATGTAATTAATATCAGATTCTGTTACCTATGCATGTTAAAATTTCTAGCATAACCACAAAAAAATAGTAATAGACTATATGACATGAAAGCTACTATAGAAGACAAATTGAATAAAAAGGCAAAAAAGAATGGAAAAACAGACACAAAGGGGGTAGAAAAAAATATAAATTATGCAGGTTGACAATAATTAAAATCCAAATATATCAGTGATTATGCCAATGGTAACTGGAAACATTTCTAGATTAAAAGCTTAATATTTTGAGGCTGTATAAAAATCAAAACTCAATTATATGCTGCTTATTAAAGATGACTCTCAAACTTAAGAGTAGGGAAAATACTAAAAATAAAAGTATACAAGAAGATTTACCACTTAATAACTAACCATATTTAACTGATGTCACTATATTAATATTAAAAAGAATAGATGTTAAGGCCAAAATATTACTAAAGAGACAAAATTTTTATTGACAGAAGTTCATTTTACTAGGAAAAATATAATAGTTTTTAATTTATATGAACCTAATAACACAGGCTTCAAATACATAAAGGAAACCTTTATAGAATGAAAAGAAATAAGAGAAATTATACCCAAAACAAATTTATGATAGACACTCTCAGGAAAGTGGGAATAGAGGAACATACCTCAACATAATAGAGGTCATGTATGACAAACCCACTGTTAATATCACAGTTAACACTGAAAAGCAGAAAGCTTTTTCTTTAAGATCAGAAATAAAACAAGGATGCCCACTCTCCCCGCTTCTGTTCGACATGGTATTGGAAGTCTTAGCCACAGCAATCGGACAACATGAAGAAATAAAAGACATCCGCACTGGAAAGGAAGAAGCAAAGCTGTCACTATTTGCAGATAACATGTTACTATATAAAGAAAACCCTAAAGAAAACTATTAGAACTAATAAATGAATTCAGTAAAGTTGCAGGGTACAAAATTAATATTTGGAAATTATATGGCATTTTTATATAGTAATTTCGAGCTATAAGAATAAGAAGTTAAGAAAACAATCGTATTTGCAATTGCATAAAAAAAGAAAACCTAGGAGTAAATTTAACCAAGTACGTAAAAGACCTATACTTGGAAAACTATAAGACCTTACTGAACGAAACTGTAGAAGACACAAACAAGGGGGAGAATATAACATGCTCACGAATTGGAAGGATTAATATCATTAAAATGTGCATATTGGCCAAAGCAATCTGCAGATTCAATTCAATCCCTATAAAAACACCAATGGTATTTCTCACAGAACTAGAACAAATAATCCTCAAATTTATATGGAACCACAAAGGACCCCGAGTAGCTAAAGCAATCTTGAGAAAGAAGAGCAAAGTTGGAAGTATCACACTACCTGACTTCAAACTATACTATGAGGCTATAGTAATCAAAACAGCATAGTACTGGCATAAAAACAGACACACAGATCAATAGAACAGAATTGTGAGCCCAGAAATAAACTTCCACCTATATGGTCAATTAATCTATGACAAGGGAGGTGAGAATATATAATTGGGTATAGTTTCTTCAATAAATGGTGATGAGAAAACTGGACAGATACATGCAACAAGAACAGAAACTGGACGACTTCCTAACACCATATACAAAAATAAACTCAAAATGGATTAAAACTTAAATGTAAGACCTGAAACCAGAAAACTCCTAGAAAAAAACATAGGCAGTAAACTCCTTGACATCAGTCTCAGCAATATGTTCTTGGGTAGTTCACTTCGGACAAGGGCAAAAACAACAAAATAAACACATGGGACTACATCAAACTAAAAAGCTTTTGCACAGCAAAGGAAACCATTGACAAAACAAAAATGCAGTCTACTGAATGGGAGAACATATTTGCAAATGCTCTATCTGATAAGGGGTTAATATTGAAAATATATCAAGAACCCACACAATCAACATAAAAGAAAAACACAATCTGACTTTAAAATGTGCAGAGGAACTGAGTAAACATTTCCCCAAAGAGAATGTAAAGATGGCCAACAGACACACACAGAGATGCTCAATACCATAATCGATGCAAGTCAAAACCACAGAGAGATGGCACCTCACGTTTGACAGGATGGCTATTATCGAAGGGACAGCAGAGTATAAGCGTTGATGAGGCCGTGGGGAAAAGGAAACCCTTGTGCACTGTTGGTGGGATTATAAACTGGGGCAGCCACTGTGGAGAACGCCATAGAAATTCCTCAACAAATTAGAAACAGAACCACCACATGACCCATAAATCTCACTTCTGGGTATTTATCCAAAGAAATTGAGAGAGAGAGAGAGAGAGAGAGAGAGAGAGAACAAATCTTCAACTGTAAAAAGATTTCCACATACCACTCTCAATAATTTACAGAAAACATTAATACAAATTTAGTGAGAGTATAAACTACATCATGGCAACTTTTTAAAAAACTGATCTATTAGATATCTAAAAAACATGATACTCAAAAATGTACATGCCTTTCAATCGCACACACAACTTCATAGAAACTGAATATAAAACATATCAACATGGATAAAATGATGGAAATTATGCAGCATATATTAGTCTCCTATTGCTGCTGTAACAAATTACCATAAATTTAGTGAATTAAAGTAACACAAATGTATCATCTTACATGCCCAAGAGCACATAAATCCTAAACCAAGGTGTCAGTAATTCTGTATTTTTTTTCTCAAGGCTCCAGGGGAACATCTATTTCCTTTTCCAGATCCTAGAAGCCACCTGCATCCCTTGGCTTGCGGCCCCTTTCTTTGATCACTCTGGCTTCTGTTTCTGTCATCATATTTCCTCTCACTCTAGTTCTCCCGCCTCCCTCTTCTTGTACAAGAACCTCTGTGATTACAATGGACCCACCCACGACAATCTCCTCATGATCCTTAACTTAATGATATCAAAAGAGTTCATTTTGCCATACAAAGTAAAATACAGGTTTCAAGGATTAGGAGGTGGACAATTTGGAGTGCCGTTATTTTGTCTGCCACTCAGAGCACACCCTCCAAATCCAATATAAATAAGAAAAACTCAATAATAAAAAACCCTATATGTGGTGCCTTAATTGTGATGATTGTTTCATAGGTATGCACACATGTCCAAACTTATCCAGTTATATACAGGGTGAGGCAAAAGCAGGTTTATAGTTTTAAGTTCACGAAACATAGTTTATTCTTATACTAGTATTTATTATTGTATTGTTTTCCAAGTGAATAACTGTAAACCTACTTTTGCCGCACCCTGCACATTAAATTTGTAACTTAGAAAAAATAGTCTAAATAATCCAACAATTAACTATTAAACACATTGAAGCTATATTCTAAAATTCCCCCACAAAGAGAATACCAAGCCCTCTCATCTTCAACAACCACTCTACCAAATATTTCAAGAACAATGAGCAACAATTATACACAATTATTCCAGAGCATAGAAGAAGACTGTTTCCCAGCTCAATTTATGAAGCCAGCCTAACCCTGCTAACAAATTCTGGCAAATACATTATGAGAAAAGAACATGACAGGTCAATATCGCTTGTGGACAGATAAGCAAAGACACTAAGAAAATGCTATTCTTACCACAGATGGAGCACCAGGGAGTATCCCTCATTGGCCAAGATGGTAGCAGGGGGAGGTTCTTACACTGAGTGCACGAAAAGCTAGAAATATGAATGGACAGGACCTGAAGCCCAGAAAGCGTAGGAGAGCTAGAGAGATGATTGGATAGGGAAAAAAGCGCTCCCCTCCCTATCCCTGTAAGAACCTCAGCTCCAGCAGGAAGACTGAGTTGGTCTTTGAGACAGGAGTCCACCATTCTCCCAGGTCATGTGGCACCTGAATAAAACCCCTTTCCTTTGGCACCAGCACCGGCCTGGGGAGTCTGGCTTTTGCTGTGGCAGGCAGCCGGACCTGTTTGTTTGGTTACATTACCACGCTGAATCCATCTATTTACCTGCCTGTCAGTATATCTAAATGTATATTCACCTGCATACATCTATGTATGTCTGCGTGCATATGCATACAATGCCATGTGGCCAGTGAGTTTACTTCTGCCGTGAAAGGTTGGTTAACATTCAAAAAGCAATGTCATTCTCCACGCTAGCAAAATGAAAAATCATATAATCATCTCAGTTGAAGCAAAAAATGTGTTGACAAAACTCATTCCCGAGGATTTGGAAAAAGCTTACCCAACTAGTGAATCAGTATTCCATTGCTGCCAAACAAATTACCACAAACTTAGCAGTTTAAACAAACAAATTTATTAACTTGGAGTTCTGTAGGTTAGGCGTTCAACACCGCCTTGCCGGGGCTCGAGTTAATGGGTCTGCAGAGCCGTGCGCTGTCCTGTAGGCTCAGGGGGAGGGTCTATTTCATTGCATGTTCCGGGGGGGCTGCTCCTATCCCATGGCTCATGGCCCCCTTTCTACACCCCCTCTGACTCTCCTTCCATCTTTACATGTTTCTGATTGACCCAAGCGGAGAAAGGTACTCAATATTAAGGATTCATGTGTTTACAGTGGGCCAGCCTGAAAGATCTGGGATGATCTCCCTGCCTAAAACCCTTTAATATTCATCCTATCTGCAATGTCCCTTTCGCCATATAATGTAACGAGGACTTGGACTTCTTTGGGTAGGGGGACATTATTCTGCCTATCACAACTAGTAATGAAAGAAAAGTCTTTAACCTTACAAATACGTACAAATGTGCACACCAAGTATTAAATTTAATATTGAAGTATTAACAGCTTTCACTTTGCAACCAGGAATACCAGAGGAAGTCCTCTACAGTTTCTTGTGTTAAACTTTTGTACTAGAGATTCTAGGTGATTTAGCGAGTCAAGAAAAGATATAAAACTATAAAGGTAAGAATGAAAAACTTGTTATACTTGTGAGTGATATGTTTGTACATACAGAAGATCCAAAAAAATCAATGAGAAATTATGAGGATTATTAAGCATTTGTAAGACTTTTGGACACATGATCAATTTACAGAAACCAATTATATTTCTAGATACCACTAACAAAATATTAGAATACAAATTTTTATAACATAACATTTACATTGTCACAAAATGTCAAGTAGCAAGGATAAGTCTAACAAAAGATTTTCCAGAGAAAACAGTGTGTGTGCGTGTGTGCGTGTGTGTGTGTGTGTAAGAGAGAGAGAGAGAGAAAGAGGTTTATTTAGGGAACTGACTCACATAATAGTGGAGGCTGGAAAGTTTGAAATCTGCAGGACCTGACCAGCACTCGGGAGACCCAGGGAGGAGTTACTGTCGCAGCTGAGTCTGCAGACATTCTGGAGGCAGAACTCCCTCATTTCCCTTAAGGTTTTCAACTGATTGCATGAGGCCTGCCAACATTAGAGAGGGTAATAAGCTTTACTCAGTGTCTGTTGATTTAAAAACACCTTCAGAGCTGCATCTAAGGCTGGTGTTGTACCAAAAACTAGATGGCACAATTTAGCCAGGATGACACATAAAATTAACCACCACACTAGCCATGACGTTCGCCGTACCTAAGATTTGTCATATGCATCGAGGGTTCTGCATATTGTAGTTCCCGCTGGCCTATGTGAGAAGAGTCTCTTTGCTGTCGATAGGTTCTCTCAGCCACTGTCACCTGCCCCTTTTGGAGCACTGCCTCGTTGGGAGTCCTCAGGGATGGGCCATGCCTGCAAAGGCAGTTCAACCCCGGCAAACAGCCCGCCCTGGATTTTCCCTCGTGAATGCTTCCCAGAATCCTCTACCTTCCTTCTTCATTAATCTCAGCTAGCACATCCCTCCGATGGAAATTCAAGTAAGTAAGCAATAGGGTAGGTGCAAAGAAAATTACAGTGTGGGAGGACGTTCGTAAAGGAGGACCGCTGTGACCAGGACGAGGTGAAATGAAAGCACTGTTCTTGAGTAGCTGCAATAGAAACAAAGAAGTGGGCAAAGGATCGCAGCAACAGTGGAAGCTGTAAGCGACGAATGACGTGAAGGATGTCAAGTTCAAAGGAATGCCGAGGGAGGTGCTGGAGTGGAATAAGCGGCAGAGCGATTTAGAAAGAGACTTTAGAAATCAGAAGCATTCAGCTAGACGTTAATTCTGAATCGTGCCCATGGCAGCAAACCCACATAACTCCCAGAACTCCGATTTTTCCCATTCATGCCAGGGATGATCTTCCTAGCCTGCCCTCTGTCATGCAAAGAAGAGGAACAAATTCCACAATGTCACATGTCAAAGGTTAAGGAATAGATTTAGTTGAGTAAAGGAAAATATCACAGCGCCAGTGTCAGAAAGACTGAGCCTCTCTCCCATCCCAGGGAGAGAAATTCCAGGGTCAACGCAATCTTCTGGACACAGTTTGGGTCCTGTTCTAACGGAGGTAACCCTTCCCACTGTGGGTCTCGCTGGACACCTTGTGCTGCGAGAGAAGCGTATGAAAGTGGTCATGTCGATAATGAAATAGACAGACTGATAGTGCCAGGAAGTCTGCTTTGGGGATGTCAGCTACTTATAGGAACAGCGTGGAGTCAAAACATTGCCCTGGACTGGGGACTTTGGGTAGCTGGGGACCTTCAGCATCTGTAGGACAGCAGCATTACCCCTAAAGTTAATCACAAACGCCTTCACGTCACCCATGCTCTGGCCTCACTTCTCCACCATCCAGAGAGGCTCATCTCTGGCTGGTTGTGACCCTTAGGGAAGCCCTGGTCAGCCTAGCTCCCTAACTAATTTTTTTTTTAACGTCTCCTCTGGAACATTGTATAAGGGGATCAAGCAAATGTGTCCTAGGGCTGTGATCCAAGTCTGCTACCAAAGCTCGATTCTCTTGCCCCCAGAGGCTAGGGGAGGAAGGACTGAAGCCAAGGCTTCATATAGGTGCATAGGCAGGTGTCTGACGAGGGGAAATAAGAGACCGCCCCTGGAAGCCAGGAAGGAGTTGTGTATCTGTTGAGGTCCTGGCCATTCTGAGAAACTCTAGTGCTGAGAACATGAGGAAGGATAACCTAACTTCCCTCCCAGACTCAAACACTGTAGTGAATGTTGGCTTTTCCGTAGAAAAACAAACGAGCTCAACAAGGAAAGATCATGAGTGAAAAGGGTAATAGAATGATTAGTCACGTGGGTCTGCATGGCAGCTCTCCCACTCCCTTGATCTGCATATAAAGAGCGTGCTGGGCACCCGAGCCCTACTTCTCTGGGACCCAGATCTGCCTCCTCCAGCATGCACTCGCTTCAGTTCCTGTTCAGGGCCAGCCACGTCGCCCTGCTCTTGGTTCTCTGTCTGCAGCTGGGGACCAACACAGCTCAGGAAGACACGTGAGCCACGCATTTTTCCTTCTCAGAAAAAAAAAAAAAAAATCTTTGGGGGGAGGGCTCCTCTCCTATCCTGGAAATCTACATAGCCTTTCCTGAAAACTTTTTCAACTGCCCAGAAATCTAATCCCAGGAGCTCTCATGAGCCCCGGCCAATTCCCACCTCTCTCCTCTTAAGAGCCCTGTCAATTCCCCTCACATCTCTACTGGGTGCTTCTAAGTTGCCGGAGGACATACGGCTCTCAGGGCACACGCAGGCTGTAATTAACACTTAGCCTTTCTCCAAGGCTCTGACCTACGTGCTGTCCATCTGTAGTCTACACCTTTGTTACATTTCTGCTTGAGGACCTTTACCTCCTCACACCCTGCCTCCTAGAAGGGAAGGTTTTAGCAGGTCTGAGAGTTCTGACAGTAGCTTTGGGCACCTTCGGCGGGACTCATGGAGCGGTCAGAGGCCCTGGGCACTGATCCTTGGCCCCGTGGTCCAAGGCTGAGCTTGCATAGCAGTTCAGACATTCTTCCTATTCTGAGGTCTGAAGACAAATGTGAGGACCACTTACCTGTTCATGGCCGCCCCCTGTCCCCTAGGGACCTGGGAGCACAGATTCACAAGCCAACTCATTGAGGGCATGTGTGTGAAGGAAGCACGAAAATTAAGGCATGCAAAAATGAAGCAGGAAACGGGACAATTTGGAGGGAGAAGCAGGGTCGCTGGTTAAATCTAGGGAGTTTTCCCTATAGAAGAAAAAGTTTCAGATGCTGGGTTTCTGTGATTCTGGTGGCACCGTCTGTGGCATGACTAGATGCTTCCTCCTGGAGGAAATCTTCCGGGGTTTTGACAAGCTGGTACAATGGAGGTAGGTGGGTGTCCAAGGAACCCAGAGAGGGGCAGATTCAGGTACAATGTCACTCCACATAGCCCTGATGGGCAGCAAGTTGTTGATAAGCTGTGCTAATCGGGGTGACCAACCATCCCAGTTTGGCCATGAATGTCTTGGTTTTAGTACTGAAAGTCCCCCATCCCAGCAAACCCGTCCGCATTGGGCACCCCAGCTGTGCTGGTCATCCTGTCAGTCCTAATTCATTTACCAATGGGAGGAATTTTGAAGAAGTGGTGGGCTGCGCGCCCCTCCCCTGTGCCCTGAGGCAGAGTCTCTCTGGAATCTGATGCTTCCCCTAGAAAGCGGGGCTGGAGAGCACGGAATTCCCTCATGACCCACCGGAAGGAGACAGTCACTCTGCTGGTCCTGAATCCGGCCCTCGCTGACTGAGGGGGATGCCTGACTGTTGTCTTTGTGCCTGTGTCCATTTTCCATCAGACTGTGGTGTGGCCTGAATGTAGGGTGGGATCTGTAGCTCCCAAATACGGCCCTGTGTCCAAATCCCCTACAGAACTAAATAAACACAAATCCGCCAGGGACCAAAGAAGGGGGATCTTCAAGGATGGTCTCTCCTCCTGTGCGCTGAGATGTTTGTGATTCTGTTGGTACGAAAGTCTCTACTAATGGTCACATGAGCCCTCTCAGTCAGTGGCCAATCAGCAAAAGCTATAGAATTGTATTAGGAGATGACATGTGGCACATTGTGCTTTTATTGTTTTTGTAATGTATTTTTTGTCAGTGGAAGAAAAGATGATCCTCGGTTTTAAGGCGTTTTATTAAGCAAAACTAAATCGGCACTAACCAACCAAACTACCTAACAATCAAAACTGCCCCCGAGGATTCTGATCTCGTCAGTGAAGCATCTCCTTCCCCTTGCACCTTCCCGGGTCCCTCGAGCCTGCTCATTGCTCCCCGTCACTCGTGGGCTGACCTCTGCTCTCTACCTTCTCTGTCTTCCCAAAACCAGACGACGGTCGATCCTAATGGAGCTCCAGCTCCCCCAAGTGACCAGGGCAAATGACGAAGTCACGGCGAAGCTCACAGTTGAAACGGAATTGAGAGAATGTATGGTGGTAAGTCGCGGCCCTGGGGTGGGAGTGAAGTGAAGAAAAAGCCGACTCCTTAATTAAGTAAAATGAATTGGGTTACATACCATTAAAGGGCAGTGATAAAATTATTAAAAATAAACTTGTGATACAGTAAGATATATGCTTCTTTACCCACACATTAGCTGAAAAGGCAATACGTTTATAACAGAACGGTTACATTTTATTTTATAAAGATTATCTAGGTGATGGCTATGTTGCTTAGCTTGATGAAGTAACTTAAACTGGACACCGCTCTTTGACAACAAGTCACATGCATCATACTGGACATCCAATGGCTCCTGATTTTTTTGTTTCAAATTTACAAGTGTTAACAAATTTTGAATCATGAACATTTATTGTTTTAAATGTAATAAAAAGGCAAGCAAAGCAAGGTTAAGCTTCTCTAAAGAAACCCCAGGATCTCCCAAGTACTTTGAATAAAATCATAATGGTGAGAGCACTTGAATTCGCTGTGTGAGGCTAGCGGGCTGTTCGGTGCAGTGTCACCAGCCAGTGACCCAGGGAAGGTTTCAGGAGACAGGCAGCCAGCCCCGGCCATGCCCAGGTTAGCCCAGTGATAACTCCCCATAGTCAGGGTAGCAGTGAGGGCAGGCGCTATTTCAAGATCTATAAATCTGTAATGCAGCACGAACAAGTCTCTGTTTCTCCTCGTGATAGAATCACACGCTGCTAATGCCTCTGTGGATCTTTGATGACATTCACAGCAGAAGGAATGCTCCATTTCAGTGGGAGCTTAGGAAAAAGAAAGATACAATTTCTGTCCATCTGAGGTCGCAGACTCGCTGAATTCTACTCACAGACCCCTTGGGGCTATGCACTCCGGGGTTAACTCCCCTGTGCTGAACATGAACTAGGACGTGAACCAGACACCACTGAAACTTGCACAGGCAGTGCTCTGGGAACTTATGTTGTAAAGCGCGCTCAAGCTAAAAAAGATCGAAGCAGGTGTACTCTCAAGATTTCATTTGCTCATCTCATGGCCAGGTTGGGTGGGTAGCTAGTTGTTCTCTTCTCACAGTTGAGGAAAGCAAATATGGGAGACGACACGTTCATTACCGAAGGTCATTGAGTTTGAGGGGAGCACAGCCGGGCTTGGTCACGGTTCTGCAACAAGGTTTGGCTTTGACTTTCACCCCCCAAGCAGTCTGGCTGCAGTCCCAGGCAATTCCTGAAGCCCTGGCTGCGAACCCAGGCAGGTCTGCGCCCAGCACGAGCGCTCCTGGCCCCGGGGATTCATTCACCTCTGCCCTCCTGAGCCAGACACTCACGTGCCAATGCAGGGATGTGGGCACAGGAGGACTGAAAACTTCCGACCTAGACTTCAGCTCCTGAAATGACACTACAAAAGTGGACGCCCTGCACCTCTCCCTGCTTCCATTCCTGCTCTTTGCTCGCTGAGGGCCTCCTCCTTCTCTTCTTTGACCCTCCTTTGTCTTTGTCTCCCTTTCCTACTCCCCATGCTAATACTAGGTCATCTCTCTCCATCTCTTCCTCCCCAGATTAAAACTTACCTGGTAAGCAGCAAGCCGATTGATGGGCCTTTTAACTATAAATACACCGGCTGCCTCTGTGACGATTATCCAAGAACCTTCTACTGGGACTTTCAGGTCAACAGTAAGTAGAGGAGTTAGTCAAGGGAAGAACTACCCACCAGGGAGGGGAAAAATGTGGCTCCGGATCTGGTGCAGAACTGGGGCAAAAGGATGGAGGGGGCGGAGGGCGGAGAAAGGGGGCAGGATAGATGGAGACCACGCTAAGAAGGGAGATACATTTGCAAATGATTTGAGGAAACTGAGTCCCAGTGGGGCGGTACCTGGAACCAGGAGAAAAGTGAGGACGCTGGGGGTTAACGCGTTATCAGAGATGATCTTTGTCCTTGCCCCTTTCAGGTACTGTAAGAATTGCAGCAGTGGTTGACGTCATCCCTCAGTTAGGTATCTGCCCCAACGACGAGGCAGTGATTCCCATCAAAGCAAACCGTTTCAGTCTCCTGCGGACTCTGTTTGTAGTCTGAGCTGACCGGAAGCCTCGCCTCACCGCCCCGTAACCCCCCCACCCCACCCCAGGGTGGTTTCCTCTAAGGGAACTTGGGTGGGGTATGTGTTATGGTCTGTAAAATAAACCTCTCACAGGCTTCTTTGTGTTCTGTTGTGTCTTCCCTCCAAAATCTCCCCCAGAGGAGCCTCAGAGTATGCAGAATTTCTAGAACTTTCTCTCTTCGAAGAACCTTTGGCGAGGAGACCTTATGATTTCTTGCTGCCCATGAGGAGGTAGAGAAGAAGGAATAGGGAAGAGTGGGGCTGGTTTCACAGAGAGGAAACGCTGGCCCTAAAACCCAGCAATGGAGGGGCGGGAGCTGGACCAGAGTCCAAGCCTCCCTGCTCCTTGGTCTTCTATGTCCCACTGTCTCCACCCCCCACCAGGAGCCCCTGCGGATCCCAGGGCACGAGAGCCAGCCACATACAGCAGAGTCCAGGGCAGAGTCTGTGGTCCCCAAGATCAATGATAAGCATTCTATTCTATTGTCTTGCTTCTTTTCAACCAGCGAAAAATGATGGACTGAGTAGTGCGCAGAGACACTGGGCTGCACAGTGGGCACAGTGAGCTGAAGAGCAGAGTGGGCCCGAGGGTGCTTCCTGAGGCAGGGTCGCGGGCACAAAGCAGGCAGAGGGCGTCCTGGCAGAGGAGTGGGCACCGAGGGTCCAGAGCGTGCCCAGGGCAGGTAAGCCCTTTGATGCTGGGTGGGATTAATAGTCAACAGGCGGCCTGGAGAGGAGGCAGACGGGGGACAGGAACAAAGTCGGTTTGTAAGGGCAGGAAGCTGGGACCCTATCTTCTAGACCACGGAGCCTGAATGGGTACCAGATCCAGGGCAGGGAAACAGCCATTGGGAAAGATCACTTGATACGCTAAATCGCAGCACTGATTGTACGTCTATCATGTGCCAAAACTGCACTGAAATTTTTGCTTATATGCTTTATCACAGGCCCTATTAAAAGCAACCACACACACATAGACACACACACACACATACACGTATATATACATACTCGTATATACATATACACAATGGAATACTGTTCAGCCATGAGAAAGAAGGAAATCCCGCCATTTGTAACATGGATGGAATTTCAGGACCTTACACCGAGCAAACTAAGACAGAGAAAGGCTACTACTGTGGGGTGTCACTGTAGGGTGCTGAGAACTACGGAAGCTGAACTCATGGAAGCCGAACCCAGTGGCGGTTACTGGGGATGGGCTGTGGGGGGCTGGGGAGATGTTGGTCAAAGGGCACAAACTTCCAGTTATGAGATGCGTAGTTCCAGGGACCGAAGGTACAGCGTGGTGACTGCAGCTAATGATACTGCGTTATGTACTTGAAAGTCGCTAAGAGAGTAGATCTTAAATGTTTCCACCAGAAAAAGCAATGGCACTTCTGTGAAGTGATGCAGGTGTCAGTTAACTCTATGGTGATAATCATTTTGTAACATATAAGTGTATCAAATCAACCCATCACACACCTTCAACTTACAAAATGTTTTATGTCAATTATATCGCAATAAAGCTGGAAAAACATTAAAACTAAATAAAAATTTTAAAACCACATGCATTAAGCACTTATTCAGTCAATAAATACCTATCAGGTGCCTACCGTACTCTGTTCGGTTTCACCGAACGGAGTCAGGAGTTTCTCATCCTCTTCCTGCAGAGCTTATATTCTTCACAGGGGGGGAGACAAGAAATGAGTAAATACTATTTTTACCTCCTTCATGGGAAACTGAGATGAGAGGAGAGAAGTAATTTGCACATAACCAGAGAGTGGCAGGGCTAGGGTTTGAACCACACAGGCACCCTGACACGCGGGAGGGCCCGTGTTCCTACACTGCACAGACCCGACACTATAGTACACACTACATGACACACACGCTGCACCACACACACTACAGTACACACACTACACTACACACACACTATACTACATATACACTATACACACACCACACCGCACACACTCCAGTCCCATCTTTTGTGGGCCCCTCAAAATCTCCAACAAAGAGCATTTCAAAATGGTCAGCTCTAGCTCACATACTACTGCAGAGCCCGCCTTTCCCTCCTGCTGTTCCCTTGTCCGCCGATGCAGCCAGAAATCTCGATTGCGTAGAGCAGCACTGGCCAATCAAAATAGAGCAAGGCATTTTAAGCTACGTGTGTAATTTTGAATTTTCTGCTGGCCACATTTTAAAGAGCTAAAAGAAATTGCTAAATATGCTAAAATATTGTATTTCACCTAATAGACTCTAAACCGTGCTTTAATGTGTCCAACTTATTTCACTTAGCATAATACTCTCTAGGTCCATCCACATTGTCACAGTTGCAAGGTTTCTACAAATGGTTGACAGACTCTAATAGCAATCACTTCGGGAAGTATGTCAACGTTGAATCACTATGTTATACACCTGAGATTTAATATTGTATCGTATGTCAACTATAATTTAAAAAATAAATATAGAAAAGAGGTTAAAAAATTGTAAATAAAAACCTCTGTTAAAATTAGAAATACATACAGAGAGGCTTTAACTGGGGGCAGTCTCCCACCCAGGAGGACTTAACTGGGTTCACTCACGTACCTAATCCAGGTGGCCTCGTCACCAGATCATTGTCCCATGGCTGTGTCCCTGGGCAGCTTCTAACATGAGGAAAACAGACAGAGCAACCTTCCAAGCATGGGGGAGGGGAGGGGGAGCCTCCAATTGCCTGGGTGCAGCTCCTGGGTCAGACTAGCACACACGTCCTCTTTATGACCTTCCCCGACACCTTCGTACCTCGCCCTGCCCACCATTTAAGTTGCAGCTGAGTGTTGACTTTTCAAACAGGAAAACAAACAAGGTAGCAGCGAGGGAAATCCCAAGGCATGATGATTTTGACTGAGCAGAGCTGCCCGTCTTGCTATGGCAATAAAGGTTGATCCCGGCCCCTGGGTGTTCCTCCGTGTCTGTTCAAGGCTGGCCCTGCTGCCCTGCTCTTGATTCTCCACCTGGGACTGGTTAGGTCACCTCTTTCTCCTCCCTACAGAAAATGCTCTGGGGAGGATACTTCGCCTAACCCAGAAATCCACATTCTGTGTTTCCCACCCCCAAACGATCCACCCTGGGAGTCCTCCCCATAGGTGTCCCTTGGTCTCACTCATTCCCTATTCAGAACCTGTTGTGGAAGTTACTGACTCCATGACCTACTGCTACTTTGGGTTTTATCTCGGTTTCTGCCCTGAGTTTATCACTCTCATCCTTTTCTCCGAAAAAGAGAAGCATAGGCAGGGGTGTGGACATCGTCAATAACTACAGGCTAAGTTTTGGATAAGATACATTCAGAGCTGCACAAGATGGGCCGTGGCCCTGGTCACCGCCCAGTATAAAGTGTCGTGATGATCCACGAACTCAGATGGTCTCTGTGGCTTCGTGGGTGGCAATGTTCTTCTCATTAAGATCTGAATGACACGTTGGAGTTTAGGGTCTACAAGACCTGAGCATATTTCTTTAAGCAAGGAAAGGTAGAACACGATCCTGAAACCTAGCTTTTCATGACCTATTCCTATATTCAGGATCTATGATGTGATGAAGCTGGTCTCCAGTTCTGCAATGATCTGCCAAAGGTGGGGAAAGGAAATGCCAGATTCCGGTCCCTTTTCAGGGGAGAGGCATTGGACGGGGACTATGTCTTTAAAAAAGGAAAGCACTGAGTTCCAAAAAGAAGCCAGGAACTCCCTAACCAACAAAATGTAGAAAAAGCAGTATCGAGCAGATGGGAATGGAGACATGGAGATTTTGGTAAAGAAGGGGTACCCGCCAACCCTGGGGATTTCTTAAAGAGTAGAGAGACTCGGAGGACAGGGGTGACGTGTGGGGTGAGTTGGGAGTCAACCTCGTTAGGCTCACTTAGTAGGACTTGCAGATTCCCTTCTTCTTAGGCCTGAGGAAGTGAGTGAGTGAACAAGGTTGAGTTAAGTTGACCATATCATATTAAACCTTAATTCACTGATTTGATAAATATCTCAGACCCTTAGTACTTCATGACTTTCTAGAAGCTCTACTAGCACAGAAAAAGCATCTTTCACGGATTCCAAGATTATTATATGAGAAAAATGGACGGAAGGGATTGCATCCCAGGCTAAAGTAGACCATGCAACCAAATCACTTCCTGCCCCGAACGGCACTGGGGAGACTCAGCTGGGCGTCTGTGATGAGGGAAGAGCAGCTCTCTCAGCCCAGTGCCCTGCCCTCAGTCATTGAACAAAAATACAACCTCTTTGACCCTGGCCCCGTTACCTCTTCCTGTCAAGACGGCACACAGCCCTCGGGTGTGCATTGTGCAAATGGGATTCTTATAGTCGCCTCTGTGCCTCCCCCACCCCTTCATCCCGTGGCTTTCTCGGTCCCTCCTTCTTTCAGCCTACCTCCCAGGCCGTCCCAGTATTGGACTTGTATCTGACTTCGGGTTTCTGCCTCTTTTGCCACACCTAGAGAGGACAGAATTTCAACAAACCTGTCAGCTCGTCAGTTTGGAGACTCAGATTACTTGGTATCACTCGAGGTTCCGTCTAATATAATCAGTGTGTGGTGATAAGAACTGGGGATTAATTCAGTGGGGGGACAGGTGAGAACTAACGACACCGGTGGTGGTCATCACCGACTTCCCGTGAAACGCCTCCTTGCTGCTACTTTGCCCGCCAATGCGTTTGCACACATTTGCCTTGAACCTCACAGCAACCCTCTTAGGATTGTGTGTATCATTACTTTTATTTTAAAGATTAAAAAGGTGGCAGTACAGAGAGGATAAAGGAGCGGAAACTTTTAAGCGTGGAGTCAGGACTCCTCACTTCATCAGGGGAGGAGAGGAGAAAAGAGAGAAAAGCAATAAAAATGAGAATAGAAACAAAGGCAAATAAAAATGAGTAACAATGACCAAAAAGCTCTGCTGAAATTGTACCATCTTCCCTGCCTCTGCCACCGGCCCACGCAGAGATAAGACCGAGCCAGGGAGGTGCCACCCACCAGGCCATGGCAAATGTAGGAGAAGCTGCAAGAAGGTGGTAATTACAATCTCCTTCATGGGTGGGAGACTTCCCACCAGACGGGAATCGGCTTCCCCAGTCACCAGCTCCGTCACCTTCCCCTGCTGTCTGCACCGAGCCTGCGGAAGCCACACACCCTCTGGCTTCACTCTCTTCGATCTCAATCCCCCAACCCTTCGAGACCTCCTCAGGATTTTTAGAAAACGGGGACCAACAGGAGAGAGGGCTGCAGAGTTACCAAAACCCCTAGGAGCAATACAAATAGGACCCCTTATTTATTCAGACATATGCGATACTGAAAAGAAAGCTTTCTTCTCAGCAGACTTCTCCCACCTGAGAACCTCACAGTCACTACTTATATCTTCTGTTAAAAGGTTGATTAGTCTACGGGCTGAGGAAAACAGGCATGATGTACTAGTTGGCCAAATGCTTTCAGACCCCAGGAGTGTTTATTTGTACAACATCCATGGGACTTTACATTCATGGAGTGTGGCACCATTCGCAAAGCACAAAAATGGAGCCCATCAACCAGACAGGAAGCACCAACGCCTCCATCTCACAGAGGCAGAGCAAGAAGCTCAGAGGATCGGCGCCATGTCACAAAGCTGGAAAGCAAGAGAGTGAGGGCACCAACCCTGTTTTTACTTATTTGGGTTTTTTTCCCCCACCACACCAGAGTAAACAAGCTGAGGTTTCCAATTTTGATAGCTCTCTGGATTCACAGAGAAGTTAATTCAATTCACTTCCTATAGACTCTGACTTGGGGCCCCTCGGTCCAGAACTAAATGATGTCCCGCAGTGGAGGCCCCCTGGCTGTTCCATGGCTTAAAATAAAGGCTTGAAGGATCCGTTTCCCGAATCAGCGGATGATTTCAATGCTAGCCGGACCCACTAACTGTGTTTACTCCCACTCCACGAGACTGTTAACCAAAAAAACAGAAGGCCAAGTAACAGGCAGTGAACATGTATTCAAGACCCAAAAGAATGGCTATTTGGGAAGTACCGATCCAGGCAGAAATCAAAACAGTGCTCCAATTAGGAGGTAAATGCAAGCGATATTGATGAGAAAGAGAAGAGGAAGAATTAAGTGAATAGAAAGAAGGAATTTCTATGAGCGTTAATAAGCTAAGGATGAAATGTCAATAGATTCAGTTCATTTAACAGAGCTGCTAATTCTAAAGAATGTCTTTAATGTTCAGTCCTGTAGTAATAACTTCTGCTTTCCTGTGAGTTTTGCGAGCAGCTGTTTAGAGCACAGTGCCGTCGGTGAAAGGCCGCGTGGCCCAGTTTTAACCTTCCGACAGTCCGAGGAGCGGGGAAAGCACGGCGGCTCCTTTGGGCAGTTCCAGTTCCAAACCGAAGCGGCTTTGTTTATTTTATTTTTTACATTTCTCCCCTTTGATTGAGATCTTTCCTTGAGGATGTTGCTGATCAGTCATTGGAAAGCAGTACCGATCAGCTATGAAAAGCATTATTTTCCCTCGTCACTAGCAAGGCTCATTCCCAGTATGCCGTTGTGTTGATGGTGCCGTCCCCGGGGAGGCTCCTTCTGGCTACAGCATGTCCCATGGAGGAGGGGAAGTGATTTTCTTAGGAGCCTTAGACCACGTCTGAGAAACAAGAGCGCCAAAATAGAGGGAGGCTGTGCCGTCACATTCGTGGAAGGGCCAACACCTTCTGTTGTTTCTTGAGGTTTCTCACATAAAGTTCCACAGGCCTTAGCGACCCACTCAAAACATCGAGCAATGATTATCCGAGAGGTGACTGGCTATGCAAAACAAAGTTTTACAAGAGCAAAAATTCAGATAACAAACAAAATGGCCTGTGAAGTAGGTTTAAAGATGAAGCCCAGAGTCGAGTTATCTTTCCCAGCAGACATTAAAGAGGAAATAAAGTAAAGTAAAAAGAGAACGAGGGGAAAGAGTGTGCGGGCCTGGGCCAGAATGCTGGGTCGGCTGTCCACAGCACGTGCCACCTGCTTCACGTCCTAGCGACTTTTCACTTCGAATCCTCCATTGGTTGAGCAGCCCAGTCAGGTGCGAAAGTGTTCCTTAAATGGGAAACATGAATCCCAGAGTCAACACCTTTAAATGTGGCTGCATATGGTTTAGTTAAGGGTACCCAATATGGTCCTTTCCATCTTGGTTGTAAAGACTCCTCTGAAGATGTCCTCCAGTATGCATGACCCGTGCTTGTAATCTGTGGTGTTTAAATTCTTTGTTTCCTTTAATTAATTGGTAATCAGGTGCAGATAAAGCCAAATGATGAGGCTGCTGGGAACCCTGTAAGCAAGTCAAAGCCTTGGTAATATAACCAATGTTTCCAAACTGTATCCTATTGCGAAAAGAACAGATTCTTATTCAACTTACATAAATAACTCCACTGTCATGAAAATGAGAATACTAGGAGTTTCCAAATTCTGGAGAAATCAGGTAGGGAGGAAGAGATAAATGTTTCAATTCTGCTCATGAAGGTATAATTTACTAAATTGCTGTAGGTCATATGTAGCTTAGGAGAAGAAAGTTTCCTTATGTCTGGAAAACAAATATTAAAACACAGTAATATTTCAAATAAAAGTCATAAGAATTATAATCATCCTCATCCATTCATTCAGCTTCATTTTATTAATTCTGATTGATCTTGCTCTTTTTGTTAGCAGTTTTATGAACCCAGTTTTTCTTTGGACTTCTGGAAGTCCTCACCCAGTTCAATGGTATGATCTGAAAGTTTATTAGAAACCTGTATTTTAGAGCAAGTGTCGGGGTCCTCCCATGAATCTCTCTGAAGACAAACATATGTGCAAAATTATTGGAGTAGGACAATGACTCTCCATAAATGACGAAGACTTAACATGGTGTGGTTAATGATGTGATTATGATGTAATTGGCACAGAAATTTGCTTTACTCTGTAACACACAACATTTTAAGATAACAGCTTGAACTATAAATGAAAATATTATGTCAGGGTATTTAAAAACTTTAGAAATTTTATATAGTTTCTAGAACATTTTAATAACAATAATATATGCATACATTATAAAAATTATTTCTTATTTGAAAATGGTTCTCGTGTAATTTTAGTATCTCAGATTAGCCTAATTAGTTTAATTTCTCCCTTTTATAAAAAATAGACATCTTTTGAAATGTTTCAGGGATCTTCCTGAAAAATATCAGTTATTTTCAGGTTATGAAAAATTTAATTAAATTTTTAGCTATTTAATTTTTGAACTTTGGGAAGTTTGTCAAACATACCAAATGTTTAAAAACACCTGGTCAAATAGGATTATACATCACTGTGAAACAATACCTAGTTATCTATTTAATCATGGAGACAATTAAAGATTTTGCAAGCAAATATAGAAAGTTAAATAGCTGTTAGCAAAATTTAGCTCTTTTAACAAGAAAACACAGGTTACCTTTGCAATCAAAGACCTGACGATAAAAATAAAAAGCACAGGAAATCACAAAATCTCTGCTTTCCCATTATAATCTCTTAAGAGCATACCAATCATACAAGATAACTTTGCCTTCTAGCAGATGAAAGAACAGTTTTATTTTTACATAAGTACACTGTTGATATTAAAGCTAATAATAAATTTATTAAATCATATTCAGCTTGACCATACACAAAATTTTCTTTAAGATTCTTTTCCACAAACCTTCCACAACTTTCCTTGTCCCTTATTTTTCCTAGTAGTTTCAATTTATTTATATATATATATATATATATATATTTGAATTTTTAACCTTAAGGGCCTAAATTTCTAATGAAAACTAAGTCTTTTGAACTGACATATCAGTATTTTTAGATATGCAAGTTTATGAGTACACCCTATTATTTCAAGAAAATTTTGCCGTTGCTGACCACACAACCTTTGACGTGCCAAAGGACGTGTTTACTAACACGCCCAAACTATCTTTCACTTCCTCTGCTATAAAAAGCCAAAAGCAAGTAAACTTAGACTTATTTAGCGATTGCTTCAGTATTTCATCTTACTTGGGAGTGACCTAAATATATAGTAAATTTCTATCATTTTATTCGGCTAGTAAAACTTTAAATTTCAAGTTACCGAAAGGTTTTTAGGAAACTAGTGTTGGGGAAAAGCCCCAAAAGTCTAAATTCAGGATCGATTCCGAAGGACTGACATGTCTCCTTATTCAAATTCTTAAGCATTTTAACAGGAAAAAAACTTAAGCAACGGACAAAGCAGCTGCTCGCTCCCAGCGGGGGCTGGCAGGGAGAAAAACCCACCTCCCCCCAGGACAGGGTCTCTTTTTCACAGGGGGTTAATAGTACAGCTACATGGTGAGTAGCTGTGCCCACCACATACAGCCTCCTAGTAGTGTGTACATGGTACATACATACTACTATGTATGTGGTGGCTACCTAGACCACCAGAACGACGTCCTTCTAAGTTAACAGATAACAGGCAGTTATCCACACACGAGACATTCATTAACCTCCTTCCTGGGGGTATGACGTTTATCTTTGGGTGGCATTCCAGCTTTCGAGCAGTCAGCCAAACCTGAGGCTATAGAGAGTTAAACAGTCACAGAGGTTAAACAGAGCCCAACATTTCCCAGACGCCTTTGCTGCCGGAGCCATATTGCATCTCTGACTTTCCCTGCCAGTGCGTGTACTGTAACATATGTAATTATTGCTAAAAAGTTTCACTGAAAGCCTATAATTCTACTTATATCTATTTAATTCATTAATTCTTAACAACTATGTTTAGATTACATATGAAAATTTCATCATACTGTGGATGAAAAAGGGGCCACATACTAAACCCGACAAGCTCAGGGGAGGCCTGCGTGGTGGGCGCTACAAACTCAGAGACCTAAAGTAACCACATAGGATGGGCTGAAATTTAAAACTTTTTAGCTAAAAACGAGTCATGGCAGGTAGTCCTGTCCTTGGCTGGTATATTTCTTGACAAAGGCCAGTCTTTACCTTAACTGAGTCTATTATCTTTTTGAATGGATGATAACATACCTTTGGAATGTCAGGGTGATTTCCTTTTTCCAGACCCCTCAGGGCACAGCCTCCCATCAGAGCAGAAGACCACAGAACCACTCATTGTTATTGTTATCCTTCTAATTGTTGACCGTTAACTATCCCATGCCCACCTACGTAAAAAGAAATATGTGTCTATTTGTTTTTACTTTTTATCCAGTCCCAGAGATTTCCTCCCACCCCACCCAAGTGCTTTGCTTTCCTCGGCCTCCCTAATCTATCACCAGTGAATTTAGTGTAACCTTAAGTCTTTCCCTTTGATTCTGATGCATAAAATAATTGGCAACACTGCCATTTTCCAGAGCATTTTTACAATCTGTTGAGATTTTGCTTCCTGGTAATTGTCGTCATAAAACTTCTTACAAGTTCAGACATTTCTTATGTCGACAATACCAACTTAATTTTCTTGCTGACAAAATTGTAAACCTAGGTATAATAAAGGCAGTATACTTAATTATAATAACTCCAAAAGCATGCCTATTTCAATTAACTTTAATACCAAATATTTTTCCAGAGCCTGAAAAACATTTTGGTTAGTTTCTGTTATATTTCTTAATTTATATAAGCACTTAAGTCCTTTAAGCCAATTGAACAGAGCTCCTTATGCCCTGACCAGTGTGGCTCATTTAGTTGGGTGTCATCCCGCAAAGCAAAAGGTCACTGCTTCAATTCCAGGTCAGGGCACCTGCCTAGGTTGCAGGTTCGGTCCCCGGTCAGGGCATGTGCAAGAGGCAACCAATCAATATTTCTCTCTCACATCGCTATTTCTCTCCCTCTCTTTCTCCCTCCCTTCCCCCTCTCTAAAAATATAAAAACATTTTAAATATATATAAAAGATAAACAGATCCCTTTACAAAGCAATTTTGGTAACATACTCCAGAATTAGACAACATACACTTACATGAAGAGACACAAGCAAGGACCTGGTAGCTTTGTTTTTAAAATTTCAGCCATGAAGTGGATAGACTAAGGCAAAAACAAAAACAAAACTACTTTATAACAGTTGGAATGAACAGTTTGTTCAGAAAGCTAACTCTTTTTCTAGTTTTAGAGAAGACTTTTAAGGTTTGCATTTGTCTTTAACAAACAATTTTTAAGGAGGCTGTGGGGACGTGGAGGGGGGCGGCTGTGCCAAAGGTAGGAAAATATTTTCAGCCACTTGTGCTTTTAAAATTCTCTCCTTTTCCAATTTTTTTTCTTTGTTTAATATCAGGCAGTTGTGGGCTGTGTTTACATTTCTGATTATCCAAAGTAAGGACTCAAGTGCTGCTAAGGAGGCTTAAAAAATTCTATCAGACTTTGAGTTCTGCCAAATTCCTGGTCATAGAGTTATTACGTTGTTTGAAATACCTTGTCAGGTTTCAAGTGGGACAAACATTAAGGAACTTTACAGCTCCTGCTCAGATGGACAGTTTCTTTCAGGATATTTTAGAGCATTTTTAAAGTCATTTTGCCATTTGGGAGCTTCTGAATATCAATCAAAAAATGCCTTCTATTCTCCTCTAAGTCTTGTTACAGTCAGCAGCTAGTTAGACATTAAGAGAAGAGAAGGAAGTCAGACATCTAATAAAGCTGGATTAGACTAGCAAGAGGCAGCTTCACGGTCACTCCCGGCCTGGAGTGGACAGGAAAGACCGGCTTCCCGATCTCCCCAGGGAACAAGCAGCCCATGCTGGAGAGAGGGATAAAATAGTAAGAGAGAAATTCCTCTGCCGAGGCAGGCGCAGTAGAGGCCAGATGACCCAGCAGAATTTTGAGGCATGTGCAGTGGGAGCCAAGATGGTGGCCATAACAGGAGGTGTCTAGCCGGGAAAGATCTGGGAAAAGGGTTGGATAGGATAACAGCACAGACCCCACAAAATCCAGCAAAGAGACTGGATAGGGGAAGGGCACAGCACAATCCCATAAAGAATGAGGAAGTTTGGTCAGCTTGAAAGAAGGCCTACCTCTTCCTGAACCCAAGGACATAAAAGCTTAACAAAGTCCCCCTGTATGCACACTGTCTCTCCAGGGCAGCCTTGCTGGCCGAAACGCAGTGCCAGTTCCACCACTGGGTCTTGGTGGCAGATGTGCGGATAGGGAAGTGTGACACAGGGAAGTTCTGCATGTCTTGGTCCTGGTCTCCTGGCCCTGTAGCCCCAGAGGCAAGACCTTTTTTCCACTGCAATACAAAGCCGGTGCTCATAATGTCTGCTTTCTTAATAGCTTTGCAAATGCTTGTTTGCAATAGCATTCTGCCCTAGGCCCAGCCCAGATGTTATTTGAGCCACTTTTGACAGTTCAGGAGTTTGAGGAATAAGATGTATAAGGCAGTTTCCTTGGGATGGTAGCTCCAAACTCCATTTTGAAATGGCTCTGTTTGTATTCTATTTTACAAGACAGAATCAAGTGTGATATCTGATGACAACTTCACGCCCAGCTTTTAAACTGCAGTCATTCATTATGCCAAAGAAAATATCTTTCTAACAATGCAGACTAAAGTTGAACATGGCTGATGGGACGATTTCAGAAAAAGTTGATTGAAGGCCAGGGTGGTACTCCAAGTGTTAGGAATGACAGTTTGGGGGATCTCTGGTGCCTCCTTCCTGTGATGCCCTAAAAAGTGCTTATTTCACTTAAGGGTTAATCCAGATCTGCATCAGCCAAATCTACACTCTCGCTAACCCTGCCACACCTTCTTCTCCTCAGGTTGAAGCCACAAATCAGACCAGACAAGGTGTCACTTTTCATTTAGGTAATTTTATTTACACAGCCTGTGTGCGTAATGCAAAAAGACTCTACTGGGAAATAGAAACTTCAGGTGAGAGAGCACACTTCCTGCCTGAGCATTAATGTCAGCTACCAGGGGTGCTGAGAGAGGTCAAAATAAAAGGGGGAGAGCAAGAAGTGGCAAAAAGCAAGGGAGCAAGGCATTGGAATAA
The DNA here is from genome assembly GCA_004026545.1 of Mormoops blainvillei. Lineage (NCBI taxonomy): Eukaryota > Metazoa > Chordata > Mammalia > Chiroptera > Mormoopidae > Mormoops > Mormoops blainvillei. Next base: position 42,916 of record PVJD01007111.1, on the reverse strand, counting down.
CAAAACACAACACAGAGACAACGTGTGGACAAAGTTTCAGCGTGAGAGGAGGCAGTCTGGCTAGGAAGTCCGTGCCTTGTCCATGAGGCTGAGAAATGGGAACTGAGTACCAAAGATAGTGAAGAGGAAAATATGACCATCTGTGGGTGAAGAAGGCCAGAAGTAAGTGGGTCTGGAATCCTGTTGCCTGACCTAGTTTTCTTTTCTCCAGAAAATGCGACCATAACAGGGATGGCTCAGGGTGTATCAGATCAAAGCAGGTGCCGTCCTGTTGTAGAATCGTACTCCCAAACTGGTTACGAAGTCTCTGTTGAGGACCACATCACCCAATGATGCTGATCTGGAAAAGTCTGCTACCCTAAGTTTGTGGGCATCTGTGAACTGTAGGATAAATTTTCCACCGGCTTCTCAGTATCTTATCTGTGTCCTTTCCCCAAAATTATATTATATATATAATATCTAGCCCTATCCAGGTGGCTTAGTTGGTTGAAGCATCATCCCATACACCAAAAGGTTGCAGGTTCAATCTCTGGCTTGGGCACGAACCTAGGCTGTGGATTCAATCCCGTGTCAGGGTGCCAGGGTGTATACAAGAGGCAACAGATGGGTGTTTCTCTCACATTAATGCCTCTCTCTCTCTCTCTCTCTCTCTCTCTCTCTCTCTCTCCCACACACACCTGCTTCCTCTTTCTTTAAAGTCAATGAAGATATCCTCAGATGAGGATTTTAAAAATTCTTAAAGAGGAAATCATAAAGGAAATCACAAAGTATTTAGAAACACATGACTGTGTAGGTCCTACACATCAAATGTTACAGGGTTCATGAAACATGGTACTTAGCAGCAAAGGTTCATACTTCTTTAGTTTAAAAAAAAAGAAAAATCGAGAATCAGTTTGTTAGGTGTTCAACTCAAGAAACTAAAAGAAGTGATAAACCTAAAGGAAGATGAAAAATTACATTTAAAGATAAGAAATAAATGCAATAGAAATCAAAGAAACAACTGAGCATAAACAAAAGCCAGGACTGAATCTTTGGGGTGGGGATGAAAAATCTGGTAAAAGTAGAAAACAATTAGAAAAGGCACAGACAGTAACTACAGGTGTAGGGGAGTTATACTCCAAACTCCTATGTGTAATTTTATGTCAAAGAAAGTAAAATAAGTACATAAAATAGTTTTTTCTAGAAAAAAATGAATAAAAATTACCCTCAAGAAAAAAATTGACATACTAACCAGGAAATCATTTTAAAAATTGAATTTGTAATCAAATGTCTCCCTATCCCTACCCATCCCACCTCTACACACACACACACACACACACACAAAAGAACATGATTTTCTATGAAAAGTTTACCAAATCTTCAAGGAAGAGGTAATCCTTATTTTATTTGAAATGAACAGTTTCAGAGATTAGAATGAGGGAAAATGCTATTCAACTCATTTTATGAAATAATCACAGCCTGTCATAAACAATGACAATACAAGATAAGAAATTTAAAAATAAATCTCACGTTGCCCATTTTTTAATTACATTGTTTTTTTTTTCTTTTGGTGTTGAGTTTTATAAGTTCTTTATAAATTTTAGATATTAACCCCTTATATCAAATGTATTATTGGTGATAGGTTCTCAGATATTATCTCACATCTACCTGAATGGCCATCGTCAATAAATTAACAAACACTAAAGGCTGGTGAGAACATGGTGAAAAGGGAACCCACGTGCACTATTGGCGGAGCACAGATTGGTGCAGCCATTGTGGAAAGAAGTACGGAATTAACTTAAAAAATTAAAAATGGAACTGACTTAAGACCCAGCAATTCCACTTCCAGGAATATATCTGAAGAAGCCTGAAACGCTAATTCGAAAGAATGAATGGACCCCTGTGTTCATTGCAGCGTCATTGACAGTAGCCAAGATTTGGAAGCAGCCCAAGTATCTATCAGTAGATGAGTGGATAAAAAAGCTGTGATACATTTACAGAATGGAATACTACTCAGTTATAAAAAAGAAGAAAATTTTACATTTTGTGACAGCATGGATGGACCTGGAGAGAATTATGCCAAGTGAAATAAGCCAGCCAGTCAGAGAAAGACAAATACCATATGATTTCATTCATGTGTGGAATCTAATGCACAAAATGAACTAATAAGCAAAACAGAGACACACTTACAGATGAGAGTAGACTGACAGCTATCAGAGGAAGGGCTGGGTGAGCAGGTGTATAAAGGGATTGAGCAAAAAAAGAAAAAAAGAGTGTAAAACCTCATGGACTCCGACAACCATGGGAGGGGGTGAGGGATGGTTGAGGAGGGTAGAGGGGGATAAATGGTGATGGAAGGAGACTTGGCTTGGGGTGGTGAACATACAATGCAGCGTACAGGTGATGTGTTGTGGAATTGTGTACCTGAAACCTGTAGAATTTTGTTAACCAGTGTTTTCCCAATAAATTCAATAAAAAGGAAAAAATTTTAACAAATAAATAAACTTCACTAAGGTATGTAGATGCAAAAATTGAAATGGATATTAATGAATTAAATTCATCAGTATATATTTTTAAATATAAGATGATTCTAGCAGACACTGTTAGCTTTCCCTCATTATTCATCCTCCTCTGTATCCAGTGTAATAGTATTTTTAACCAGACATATAATTACTTATAAAGGAATTGCATTTCTAAGCCTTATTTTGCAGGTAAATGTTGCCATATAACTAAATGCAGCCAACAGTATGCAAGAAGAAGTACTACACTGTAGCTCTTGGGAGTTATTTTAGGGTCATGCCAGTATCTTTGTCCTCTTTTTCTCCCCCACTACCAGCCCAAACGCAAATGCCAATGCTGCCACCTTGAGGCTTAGGCTGAGGGCCACGCCCTAGCGATGGCAGAACAATGAGCCAGAAGGAGCTTTGTCCCTGAGGACCCTGCGCGGCAAAGTCGCTTTATCAGTCACAGACTGCTCACTGCCAGGCTTCGACACAACACCGATGGAATGCCTGTCTTGTTCAAGCGCTGTTTGCTATCACTGTTTTTGTTATTACATGGAAAAAGGCTTTAAATAAAGTGCTTTTAAGAACTGTAAAATATCTGCCCTGGCTGGTGTGGCTCAGAGGATTGAGCACTGGCCTGTGGACCAAAAGGTCGCCAGTTCAATTCCCAGCCAGGGCACATGTCTCGGTTGCGGCAAAGGTCCCCAATTGGGGGCACATGAGAGACAACCACACATTGATGTTTCTCTCCCTTTCTAAAAATAAATAAATAAGTAAATGTTGTAAAAAAGAATTGTAAAATGTCAAAAGGAAAATTTTTTAACATAGCATATCCAAACCAATTATAAAATACAACACAGGGTTTTTATTTGGGGGAAATGTTTATTATTCTTTCATTGTTTTTACAAACAATTTTAAAATAAAACATGTATACAAAATATTAAATTCAATAGTAATTGCTGAGCAATGGGATTATGAGTCCTTTTTATTTTTTATTTAAAAAGGGTTACTGTTCAAACAGAAAAAAATCATTATTAATATAAAAACTATAATTGACTCAATATGTATTTTTCATGGAATCCCTTTATGTACACAGAGCCGTCAGTGTACACATTGAGGAGAAAAGAAACACAGAGCTTACCACAAGTCGGATCTCTACAGTGTAATACACGTGGCATGCAAATTTGGTATTCTTGCAGTACTCAGTCTAGATAATCATTTGCATCGGGATTTGGTAAGAAAGGAAAAAGGAAGGGAGGGAGGGAGAGGGGAAGGAAGGAAGGAAGGAAGGAAGGAAGGAAGGAAGGAAGGAAGGAAGGAAGGAAGGAAGGAAGGGAAAGGAAAGGAAGGGAGGGAGGGAGGGAGGAAGGGCCCTCTGCTTTTTACCTCAATCCGAGAGCAGTGAAAGTTGGGGCAGTGTCTCTGGAAGGAAACAGAAGCCCCCAGAGGAAAAGCCTCCCCTGAGATGCCTGAGCTATTCCTGCTGTAAAGAAGCTGTTCTTTTTTTTTCAGAACCTCCACTCACAGTAAAACAGATGTGAAAAGTCGGAACAAATCTGTAGGGTTCGTGCTGTCTTATTTCAGAACTTACTGTAAAGTTACAATAATTAATAGTGTGTTATTCACAAAAGGAAAGGCACATAGAACAATGCAACAGAGACAGCTGAGGAGTCCCACGCAGGTACGGACAACTGTCATTCATTCGACAAGGGTGTCAAGGTAATTCAATGAAGAAAGAATACATCTCCATCAACAGAAGATTCTGGAACAATCAGCTATCCATAATGCAAAACAAACAACTCAAAAACCTCAACGCATTCCTTCGACTTGTACAAAAGTGAAATCAAACTAAATATAGAAAGTGAAATTATAAAATTTCTCAAAGAAAACATAGGAAAAAATTTTGTGACCTTGGGTCTGGCAAAGACACAACATCGAAAGCTCGACTAGCAAGACGGTGCGCATTATGGAAAGCTGTATGCGGGGCGTAGAGGCAGCGCTTGCCACAGCTTTACATTCGTATGTCAAAAACTGTTTTAAAATAAGTTAAAAATATAACCAAGTAAACTGGGTTTGCTTAAGCCAGTCTCTCCGCCCTTATTGATTCACGGGTTTTCCTCTGCTAGAAATACACTTGAATGCACCCAGGACATACTCAGACGGTTGGATGCCCATCGAGGTACTGGCCCCACAGTTCTACTGTAAAAGCTCGTCTATTCACCTACACAGGTTCCTTCATCCCACTTCAGGCTGCCCCTGGGAATTCCCAACAACGATATTATTTCCACAACGGGGTGCAACTTGGCCCTAAGCTGTGACAAGCAGAACCTCTTCTGAAATGCTCCTGATGATGCCCACAGCCCCTGTCCCTGCCACCTCCTTGCCACAGCACCTCAACACTTGTGACCACCCTCCCACCCCCGGCTGAGGTCATTCCAGTCCTGTGTACCCTCCCTCTTCTCTCTCTCCTGTCTCCTCTCTCTCCTAGCAGTGTTTCTCCCGCTCAATCTCACTGTTCAAGCTCTCACACTGGATTCAAGATCACGAGGCCATGGAACTGCCCTCTCTCTGTGAGCCTCTCCTTATAAAGAACTTTGCTGTGCCGAGGGGTTGTTGGCACTGTCATTCATTAACCAGGAAGCGCCTGTGTGCTGCCTCGTGGGGGTCAGGCACTACGCTGGGATCTGGGAATGGGATACAGTGACGAGCAAAACAAATGAGGAGAGAAGCATCAGACCCCAGGGGACCCTATGCCATTTTCCCTCACACTCTTGGAAGCCTGGGTGGCCAAAGTCGGGGAGAGCCAGTGACCAGAAAAAGCCTCTCTCAAAGCAGCACTGAGGCCCTGAGATACTCCAGGCTTGCTTATACAAGCAGGTGGAAACAGCCAAAGGGGATCGGCTGTCTATTACACTGTATTCAAGGGCACTATTTGAAGTTCAGGATCAAAGATTTAAAGACAAGACAGTAAGAGTCATAATGTGATGAGGTGACATAAATGGAGCCATTTCGACATAGAGTCACGGCAGCCATTACAGAGGAACTGCCTTTGCAGGTCCTCACTCCTCAAACCTCTGGAACGTTTGGACTCACACTGAGTCAGCGAACACCTTCCTCCAAACAACTGTTTGTAAAGCGGACGGGAGAGCAGAATTGCCCACCGGACTGCTGGTTATCAACCTTCTTTACAATGAGCACCACCAGGCGTAGCTGAAGAGTAACCCAGCTCATCTGCGCCTACAGAATTCAGTCCTTGGTGTACTAAAACCAAGAGTTTGTACTAAAACCTTGGCGCCTTCTATTCATGTGATTATATTCCTTCCTTTTCGCATAAACCCCCCTGCCTTCATGCCATACTGGGAACAGATTTGGGTTAAGTGCTTCCCAAATAGCTACTCTTTGATCTCAGATAAATGCTTACTGCCTCCCACTTTGGCTTTTTATTTTTAAGGTAATAACAACTTGTCTAAAACAGTTAATTGGACCAGAAAGGCTTCAAGTAAGTTTTTGCCTTGCTTTCAAGGGAAAACCAAAAACTATGAAAATTTTCATCTCACCCACCAACCTTCTCATTATTAGAATTACTTCATTATCATTAATTATGTACATTCATAAAATTTAACTTACTTTGAATAGAGAAGACCGTTTACCATCACATGTCCTATGCTTACGTTTTTAAATCAGAAACCACTCCACAAAGATAAAAGGGATCCATTTTTCATGTCTTGGTTGTAATATTCCAAAATAGATTGGGTGAATTTTGGGGGTTGTTTTTACCTTAATCTTTGCTAGCCTACATTGGGAAAAAATGAGAGAACTTTTCCTTCAACCATTATTTTCCTGGGTTTTTTTTTTAGTGAAAGATAAATATATGTGTGTAATAATTTATATCAATATATAACTAAAGAAATTTGTTATCTCTCAAGAACTTTATTTTGCAAAGAAGATTACCTCTGGAAAAGTAGTATCTCCTTGTTTTATTAGGCAATATTGTGATTTATAATAAATACATTTATATATTATACATTTGTTTTTATATATTTATGTATTATTAATATATGTGAATTATAGATAATATTTGGTCTTCTTCACCCTTGTTTCTGGCATAGTGCTCCTGAAACCCTTGGAATTTCCTAAGTGAGGAGTGATTAAAAGCTGTCTTTCATCATGTTAATGAGATGACTTTTGGGCTTCGCAAAGGGTGGGTGCTGGGTGCTGGTTGCCAGGACCAACCACGTGATTAGAGGGCTAGGACATCCAGTCCCACCCATCCCCACGGCCTCTGGGAGGGCAGAAGGGCTGGAGGCTGAGTCCCACCATCAGTGGCCAGTGACTTAATCAAACATGCCTGTGTAAAGAAGCCTCCACAAAAACACAGGACTGCGTTCTGGGGCTTCCGGGACGGTGAACACACGTAGGGGTGCTGGGAGGGCACAGACGCCCACCGCCCTCCCTGCACGCCGGGCCTTGCGCCTCTCGTCCATCTGGGTGTCCATCACACCGTTTTCTAACACACCAGCAAACGGAAGTAAATTGTTTCTTGGGTTCTGTGAGCTACTCTAGCAAATTAATCAAACCTGAGGAGGGGTCATGGGAGTCTCTGATTTACGGTGTGTGGGTCTGAAGCACAGGCGGCAACCTGGACTTGCAGGTGACATCTGACATACGGTGGGGGACAGTCTAGGGGACCAAGCCCCTAACCTATGGGATCTGATGCTACCTCCAGGTTAATGGTATCAGAACTGAATTAAATGGTAGAACACCCAGAATTGCTTGATGTTGAGAGAGGAAGAATCATGTATTTGGTGACCAGAAATGTCGGAAGTGAAGGGTCCTGTGTGAATTGTAAAGAAAGTCTCATAAGTGAAAAACTGTTTATTTTTTCAGCTCAAGTATTCTTCCCTTAAATAATGAGGACACCATAAAAGACTATCAGGAAGAAATGATACAGTCAAGTAAGCAGCACTGCATTTAGCCTTTGGAATGTACACACACACACACACAAATCTGTAAGTCTAGGTAGTATAACATGAACTCTGGGACCAGCCGGTTCAGGTTTGAATCCCAGCTCTATAACTCCCTAGGTCTGTGACTTTGGACAAGTCATTTAGTCTCAGTTTCCTCATCTGCAAAGTAGAGATAATAAAAGTACATTCTTCATAGGATTGTTGTGAGGCTTAAATGTGGCAATATGTATAAGGTGTTTAAACAGTGCCTAGCACATCATAAGAACTGGACAGTCATACCTCTGTGTTCGTCAGCTTCAGAACTCAACAAACCCTGTATCCATCGCATTTTGAAGAGAAAAAAACATTTCAGCACCTGGCGCTTGCTTGGGACTCATTGCACTTGCTAGAACTTATATGAGTCACCACACTAGTCCTGCAAAAGAAAATGCTTCATCATTCGTCACTTGAGAAAAATTCATTCAGCGTTCATCGGTTCCAGCACTTGCCATGAGCTCTGGAACGAATTAACGACGAGTACCAAGGTACCACTGCATGTGTCTTTAAAGTTATTATTTTCCATCAGTTCTCTAAAGTCACAAGTGAGACTGAGTCAGATGATGGCTTGGTACACGGGTGTTTGAATTAACTGGAGCTAATAAAGAACACAACTCTCAATACCATGTTAGTGGTTTATAAAAAAAGTGCCTTCTCAAGTCCTTCCCTGAGCCCTGTGATTAAACTAATACCAACATTTAAAAAAAAAGAAGAAGAAGGACGTGGGAGAGGATTGGCAACCAAATCCCTCCATCATTTGCATGTCCACATTTGGAGCTCAGAATTCTGAGACAAACAAATGGAGTGAATTTGGAAATGCTACATCAACTTCTTCCACCTGTGACATGAATAGTGGGAGCTACCAGGTCCTGCCTACCAAATGCTAGGGAGACGTCTTCCCTTAGACACCGAAGAGGAGTAACAGCTCAGGATGACTGAAACCTGCAGTACCCCAGAAAACAAGTTGTCATCCTTTCACACCATCTTACTTTTCACAATTATAGGCACTGAATGCATCATTGGTATCATTGCCAATGGGTTCATTGTGGCTATAAATGCAGCTGAATGGATTCAGAAAAAGGCAGTTGCCACAAGTGGCAGGATCCTGGTTTTCCTGAGCGTATCCAGGCTAGCTCTCCAAATCTTCATGATGCTAGAAATTACCTTCCGCTCAATATGGCCACATTTTTATAATGAAGAAGGCGTATATGATACATTCAGAGTAAGTTTCATGTTCCTGAACTATTGTAGCCTCTGGTTTTCTTCCTGGCTCAGTGTCTTCTACTTCGTGAAGATTGCTGACTTCTCCTGCTCCCTCTTCCTCAAGCTGAAGTGGAGAATTACTGGGCTGATGCCGTGGCTTCTCTGGCTGTCAGTGTTTATCTCCTGGGGCACCAGCATGCTCTTCTCCAATGCCGTCTACACCATTCACTGTAACGGCTCCATTCCTATCCCCTCCTCCAACTCCACTAAGAAAAAGCACTTCACTGAGACCAACGTGGTCAGCCTGGCCCTTCTCTATAACCTGGGGATCTTCGTTCCTCTCATCATGTTCACCCTGGCGGCCGCCCTGCTGATCCTGTCTCTCAGAAGACACACCCGACGCATGGAGAGCAACGCCTCCGGCTCCAGGGACCCCAGCACGGAGGCGCACGTGGGGGCCATCAGAGCTACCAGCTACTTCCTCATTATCTACATTTTCAACGCAATTGCTGTATTTCTCTACATGTCCAACGTCTTCGATGACAACAGTTCCTGGAGTAGTCTGTGCAAAACCATCATGGCTGCCTACCCAGCTAGTCACTCACTGCAGCTGATCTTGGGCAGCCCTGGGCTGAGAAGAGCCTGGAAGCGGCTTCAGTTTCAAGTTCTTCGTTACCGAAGAAAGTGAACTCTATGACGGGCACCATAAGGGAACCACTGTGCCCGGCCCGGCCAGTTCCGCTTTTCCCTCAGCAGACCTCCCTCTTCCCCCTTCTCTTCTTCCCCAAACCTCAGCGGATCCTTTCACCTGGTGCGGCTTTTGTAGAGGAGCTTGATTTTCATTTCTTCCTTTTGCTTCATAGGCACAATTTTACTGATGCTTAACATATCCTCTACCTGAGCCTTCTGCCTCTCTTGCTCTGTATAAAGCAGAGATTCCAGACACTGGCTCCAGATTAGAATCTCTAGGGATATTTTCGGAAACTGCGATGTCCAGACCTGACTCCAGATCGATTAAGTCCAAATTTCTGGTGTCAGAACATAGACAATTTTTTAAGTTCCCAGGGTGATTCTGACGTGTAGCCAGAGTTGATACAGCCACCGAAATAGAGGGAGGCGCTGCGACCGGAGCTCTGGCCCCTTCTCTCCTTCCCCAGCCACGTGCCTTTGAGACAGTCGGACAATCCAGGAAGCTCTCTGTGGAGCTGCTGAAAATGCATTTTGTCCCTCTTCTCAAAAATACAACCTGAGTGATATGCAAATATCTATCAACATTAACAGGAATAAAACACACTTTAACCTAAAAAGTACTAAGAATTTTTCGATAGGTAAGGTATGGTCGTATGTTACAATACACCTTTGTGAAAATACGTGCAAGAAGGCCGTCATCGTGACATCATTCATTAGTGAGGGGACTCGTATATCAAAAGTGGAATGCTCTGTAAACATTTTTAGAATAAGACAGGTGCGTATATCCAGAAATGAAAATATTTCCAATCTATTGTTAAGTATAAAAAGCAAGGAGATATTTCATTATTCTACTTATGTTCTTTTATGAAATATATATATGTTCCTTGTGTATCTCTGTGTGTATATGAAGTTTCTGGAAGGATGTACCAAAAACAATTAATGGAGGACTTCTGAATACGGCTGGTTATCTGGGGAGAAATGAAACATTCACACCACATTTTTCTACTTTACTGCATGTTTGAACTGTTCAAAACATGTATGAATTAATTTCAATTTTTAAAAAATGTTTAAGTATTGTGGGTATATAATTTTATATTGAGTATATTCGTTTCAGGTGTACAATGTAGTGAGCTGACATTTTGATACTTTACAATGTGATTTATATTGATGTTTTTTACAAGAAAAAGAACTAGATAAGTGGGGAAGATTTGGGGGGGTACTGTGTAGATTGACTAACGCTCTCACTATGTTTTTATAAAAAAAATGTAAAGCTCCCAACTCATGAATTAAACCTCTCACTATCTCTATCTCTTATTTTCCATTTTATTCATTCACTCAAGGGCTGCCATGGGAACATTAAGGGCTTTCAATCCATTGACATATCTAGAGTCTCTGTCACTCTCTTTGCTTCCTTTCATATCCAGTTTGGATTACTGGTTAAGCATTGTACCCACACCCTTAAAAATACTTCAGAAAACTGCAAATGGAAAGAGCTTATGTCCGAGATTTGCTTTAAGATAATTTGGCACAGGGCAAAAGCGTGAAGAGTAGAGAGGATTAGATTAGTCACGCGTTGATGATTTCTGTCAAACAAGGGCTCAGGTACATGGGACTTCTTTAGACTAGTCTCTCCATTCCAGGGCATGTTTGAAATTCCCCTAATGTAATTGTATGTAAATGAATTATGAAATACTCCAATTTCCCAGCCCTCTCCCTGTTCATCCCCAGCAAGTGGAAAAATCCCACATTTAGACGGACTTGACTATTTGTAACCCTCCACATTTACCTCTAAGCAGCCTGTTGTTCCTGGAGAACCCTTCATAAGTGAATGAACCTGTGTGCCTAGGTTCATGCTCTTCAGCCTCAGATAAGTAACATCATTGGGCATTTCTATCCTGTATGTCCCTGGAGAAGCCACTCATTCACTACCCAAAATCACCATCCCTCCAACCCCCCTTCTCCCTGCTTCATTTCCCACTGATGGAGTTGCCCTTACATCCTTTGACAAAAGTCACTAGGAGGACATTCCTTCACCTTCGCCTTAGCGAACCTATAAAGCACCAAGTGTCTCCTACATTCCTAACATTTCAATAGAAAGAGTGTCCCTCTATGAAGAAGTAATTAGAAATGCTGTAAGGACTTTCGTCCTCCCCATAGACATCTCCTTCCTACAAGTTCCATTTCTGTGTGTGACTTTACTTTCAATCTTTCATGGTTGAGCTTTTCCTCAAATATCTGGTGGCCCTTGAATGTGAGCATTAAGAAGCTGGCTGTAAAATTTTGAAGTTAATTTTTAAAAATCTTTTAGATTATACAAAATATATTGAAACCTATAGATGAGAGGTATCTCAAAAGCAGCACAATCAAAGCTGGATTCTTAGTTTTTCTGCCCAGACACATTCCTCCTTCAGTTTTCTCCAACTTACTAATGTTAAATAGCATTGCAATATTTCCCGTTAGTGAAGCTAGAATTCTGGGAAACATCTATGGTTTGTTTTTCCTCCCCTTGGCCCCACTCAATCGATCAATTAGTCATTTATTTATTTTCCAAAGCCTAAAAAAAAATAAAATGAACATACTTCACCTGGCTTATAATAAGAGAAATATTACATTATAATATATATTATATAATATTTCATATAAGAGAAATATTAAGACTACTTTGAGATATAATTTTTCACCTATCAGATTAGCAAAGATCAAAAAATTTGGTAATGCACTGAATGTGATTATGGTGACTGGACAATCTCCTCAACTGATGGAAAGGTCGATTCCTACTTCCTCAAGCATGATTTATTAATATCTATGGAAATTATGAAGGTACATACTTTTACTCAGCAATTTTTCTTGGGGTAATTTATCTGACAGATATACTTGAGCATATAAAGATTGACATATATACAAATTAGTTTTTGAATTACTATTTATAATAGGAAAGAGAGTAAAGTAAAAATGCCCATCAAGAGACATCCATACAAAGAAGGAAGGAAAGAAGGGAGGAAGAGAGGGGAAGTGAAAAGAAAGGAGAGAGAAAACATAAGTGTGTTTACGCGGGCATTTGAAATGATTTCCATGTGTACTACTAGGGGAAAAAAGCTTAAAAAGCAGTGTCTTTAGTATACTTGTCATTTTACTTCAAATGAGTTTTTAAAAGTACTTAAACATGCATGCTTGTATATACATAAATCCTCTCCAGAAGAATTTAATAAGAAACTAATAATATTGTTTTCTTCCAGGGAAACAATGTGGCCGGGAGACAAAAGTAGAAGACTTTTCACTGTATACATTTCCGTATCCTCTGAATTTTAATGGTGTAAACATATAACCTGTTCAAGAATGAGTTAATACAAAATCAGAGCTGTTTTGTGACATGTGTCACCAAACGTTGAGAACTTACGTGCTTACAATAAAGCATGCCATGTTTACCATAAAGTGCATACTATAACATCCATGGCCACTCCCTGTGTTTCCAGGTTTTCAGTCTGTTGCAGCCACAGTGGAACAAAGATTTTTTTCACAACCAATCAAGAACTAGCATGTGATATGTGACAACCATTCTCAAAAGGCCAGGAGTACTTGGGTTATGGCAAACATGTTTCTCTAGTCCAAAGACTTTAAGAAATGCTACGTTAGACCATAGTGAACAGGTTTCTAACCACAGCTCTCCTCAGAGCCTGTTTTATTCATCGTTACTTTTTTTTTTTTTGAGAATTAACTTTTCCACTTTATTTTTTTTTTTATTGTATTTATTAGGGTGAGATTGGTTAACAAAATTATATACGTTTCAGGTATACACTTCTACATCATCTGTATACTGTATTGTGTGTTCCCACCCCAAGTCAAGTCCCCTTCCATTGCCATTTATCTCCCCTTTACACTCTTCTACCCCCCCAACTCCCCTCCCTCTGGCAATCACCAGACTGTAGTCTGTTTCCATGAGTCTTTCTTTTGTTTTCTCCCTTGCTTAGTCCCTTAACCTATCTCACCCAGCCCCACTACCCTCCCCCTTTATGGCTCTCAGTCTGCTCTCTGTATCTATTTGAGTCTGCTTCTATTTTGCTTGTTTATTTTGCTCATTAGATTCCACATATGAGTGAAGTTATATGGTACTTGTCTTTCTATGACTGGTTTATTTCACTTAGCGTAATACTTTCCAGCTCCATCCACGCTGTCACAAAAGGTAAGATTTCCTTCTTTTTTATAGCCAAGTAGAATTCCATTGTGTAAATGTACCCCAGCTTTTTTGTCTACTATCTACTGATGGGTACTTGGTCTGCTTCCGAATTTTGGCAATTGTAAATAATGCTGCATTGAACATAGGGGTGCATATAAGAACCTTTAGTTTCCCAAGATCCATTTGAAAATTTTTTAATGAGTTTCTATCTTTTTGTGTGTTTTGAATGGATAGTGTATTACTAGACATATGAATGAATTTTGTTATTGAGCCTCTTCCCTTTTGAGCTTTCTAATTTCTGATACTTCCTTATGCTTCTTTTTTTATAATGGTTTAAGTGCACTTTGTTGAATGTTTATTTCCTTCCTTTTCCTAAGCTTGAGGTAAAAAAACTTTTTATACTGAAGAGTGTTCACTGAGGTTTCTACCAACTTAAAATCTTTGCCTACTTAATAAGTGTTGTCTTGTAAATCTGAAATGTAGAGCATCTCTCTAATTGAGTCCTTTATTTTCTATGCACAAAATAACACATTTCTGATTCACCATCGGTACTGGTATTTTAAGCCCTAGAAAGCTGCCTCTCATTTCTGTTAGGCGAGTGATAAAGTAACATCCTATGTCATCTACTGGCTCTTTAGCGGGATTCTTTTACTCAGCACTAGATCAAGGGCAACTTACACCCAAGTTTCAAAGGCCAGGTAGCCATGCATGCGGAAAAAACAAAACCAAAACAACTAGAGGCTAAAAATTAGCTGAAAACAAAATTCTGGGGAATCAGGGAAGAAAATTGAGTTGAACCTTTTAGTACAATTGAATTATTTAATAAGAAAAGGAGGAGCAATAACCACATATTTATAGTCTATGGGCAAGGAATGGTAAGAAGACTGGTAGAGTAGTTAAGTTCAAGTTTAAGCTTTAAGTCTGTGCCACTTACAACCTGTTTATCCTTGAGCAAATAACTAATCCTTCTGAATTTTAATTTCCTCATTTACAAAAATGAGGTGAATAATAATGCTGATCTCACAGGAGAGTCCAGAACAATAATTAAGATAATGTATTCATGGTAAATGACTCATACAAGATGACCATATTGATTATTAAAAGGAACCACATCAGAAAAAGCAACTGACACAGGGTTACCAATCTCCAGAACTTAATATAATAAATTCAGCAAATAAAACTTATCCCACCTTCTTTTCCTATCTGCAAAGAATTAAGTTAAACTTCTTTCGAAATCAAGGCACTTTGTCATTTTCTTTTCAAGAAAGTGCAGAGGCTCTTAAAGGGTCTCACTTTCAAACTTCTACAAGAAAATTAAGGCAAAAGAGCACAATGCAAAGAAGACCTTGAAACTTTCAATCCAGGAAAGTGATGCTACAGATCATTTGAATCCATTCAGCACAGGTCCTGGACTTCAGGCTGAGTCATTACTCATAACCTGGAGTGGAAAGGACCACCATGCCGAGAGGAAAAAGGGTGAACTATCCTCCCCCACTTCATAACCAGTCTATAGGACAATCAAGGGAACACGGCCCCATCAGGCGGAGTCCTGGCTGGGCCGAAGACTTCGCTGTGCTAGCCAGCATTCCTCACAGGTGCCCACCCTTAAAAGCTACCAACAGGTAATATGACGTTTTGCGGACACCATGAAAGCCTTCCAGGAAGGAACAGGACTGTTTCAGGTGTGGGTGTCAGACCTACATAATTATTTGTCATTTGATCCCTACAGAGGGTTTTGTTATCATTTTTCTTAAAAAAAAACACATTTGGTATTCAAAATGATGGCATGCTTCCTTGTACTTCAACAAATGGATTTTGAATAATATACTGGGTGCTGAGAACTGGCAGGTGCACGCTGTAAACGCCTTTCCCATCGTTCTAGGGGCTGCAAACAGTAAGTCAATGAGTGCTGAATCTTGGCCATGGGCTGCAGAAAATGCAGCATCCAAGCCATCAGTGAAGCCCCTGTGAGAGAATATTTACCGGAAACAATAGATTCCTCATCCAGTAGCTCCCAACCATCTGAGTAATGGATAACTAGGGAAGTCCATGTCACATGTCATAGCTGCTTGTCACTATTTTCTGATAATATTGTTTTACTTTCTTGCAAAATAACCTGATTGCCAAAAATCTGTTAAAAGCATCACCATTCAAATTCTCATATATGGCTTTTTTTTTTAAGGCTTTGTCAACACTTACTTATAATGAGGAAGAGAGCTTGGCAACTAGTATCGAATGCTCCATTTGTATAACATCAATTCAGGGCTCATGATCAAAAGACCATGCCTTTCCTTGGCACTATGAAATTTTCTTCTATATTTAAAAAATAACTTATGTCCATTTTCTCTAACCTTGCACCCTGAAACCTGCTTCAGTCAGACTGTAGATCTCCCAGATAAAGCCTCTGTGTCTCTTATCTTTTCTGTTAGCTTTTTCAGCATTGACAGCTGCTCTACATTCAGAGAAATTATTTTGACTTCGCTTTATTTTTACTGAAATCATACATAACCTGAGTGTAATTTTAAATCATAGTTTTAATTTCTAAAAGCTTCTTAATTGTTTCTTGTTTATTTTTAATAGCACCCTTTTCTAATTTTATGGGTGCAAGATCTTCTCTGCCTTCTCTAAGGATATAAGTTTGAATCTTTTGTGATTTCTTCAGGGATCATTTATTCTGAATGTTTATCTTGGTTTTTCTCTTTTAGGTTGCTCTTATTTCTGACAATCCTTGGTTACTAACTCATGAAGGAAAATGAAAGACTGGTTTTCATAGGTAGCGTCCCCCAGAAAGACATTCTCCTGCTTAGAAAGGCTGTTTGGGAACCCGATTTTGTAACAGGGCCATCCTTCATCAGGACTGGCTTCTGTTGACTGGCTTTTCTTTCAGGGACGTGAGTGAAGAACCTGACATTGTGCCATAAATCTAAAATGACATAATAAGAAAGATTTTAATCTCTGTGCAAACACCCGCACTAGATGCCCTGCTTTTTTTCGGGGAAACGTGTTCAATTTCTCCCAAAAAGAATGACCAAAATGGGGGCTGCCAATGGTTCTGTCGGTGGGGGTGGGGAAAGGACTGGGAGAGGTCGCCAAAGTGGCTGTCTGGCAGGAGGAATTTCACCCGTGCACCTGGTTTTACAGCAGGTCTCGCTCCCACTATCCGAAACCAGGAACCTACAGCCAGGACCTGCGAGGCTTTCAGCAAGATCACCAGCCACCACGTTCCCAAGGCCTAACACCTGCACATCCTAAGCATTTTCTTCTCCACTTCATGCAAAATATGCTCTAAGTGCTGGTTCATGTCCAAGGAATGGGATGACGTCACTCGTCTGCCCTTGGCCATCCCCACTTCTCTCTCCATGATCAGGGGATTTTGTTTTTCTCAACTGAGTCTCAGAAAAGAGTAAAAACAAATGCATTTATTTGGTCTGATATTTAAAATTAAAAACTCATACATAGTGTTTTATTATTATACAAAGACTTCTATTTCAGAAGTTCAATCTTGTATTGCCCAAATCTTAATTTGGGGTCATAAAAATTGCCCCAAATTGGTTTTCTACAGGAAATTTCTAAAGAAATTTTTGAACTGGAATGTGAACTCCACTGATAACAGGTTTCTCTTGTTTTTGTTTTATGCCAGTGTTTTTCTCACCTGCTAACTTCACTATGTGACCCCTTGGGATAGTTTATCAACCCCTCAAATTGATTAAACAGTGGCAGCTCCTAATTTCCTTTTCTTATGGTTTCATAGAAAATTTCCAGAAATCTTAATCTGGTGAAAGCTGATCGTTGGGCTGAAAATGAGAGGTTTTCATCAATCAGCGGCCAGATAAGTGGTGTTTTTCTAAACAGAAAGAGAGATACCCATACTGGAACTCTCAGCATGCACCCGCCACAGCAATGTGCATATCCCTTCCCGTTCTCGAGTGCGCTTTTTCAAAAGAGCACAAGGAATACAGAAAGAAATGGAAGCAAAGAGGATTCCAAGGTGGCTGTGGAGTAGGCGGAAGCTGTATTCACCTCCTTCGGCTGCCAACCGGGTTTACGGCTATATTTCAGAGCAATCAACCAGAATAACCAACAGAAGCCTGGCTGGACAAAAGTATTAGAACCAAAGATTTACAGAAGACACCACATAGAGACTCCTAAGAGGTGAAGAGATGCAGAAAGGGCTGGCCTCCCCTACGCACATGCAGTGGTTAAAAATCCGGAGGAATAGGTCACCTTCAAAAATCCCACTTGAGGAGCCTGCGGGTCCCAACTCCACATCGGGACACCCCCAGTCCGGAGCACCAGAGCCCGGAGGAGGAGCCTGCCTAGCATCTGGCTGTGAAAATCATTGGGGGCTCTCTGCCTGGAAGAGGGAATTTGCTAGAGACCCAGTTCCTCTTTTAAAGGGTCAGTGCGCAGAATCTTGCTCTCAGATACCTGGGGTTCTGGTAAAGAGTGGTGACCCAGAGCATCCAGGAGTCATACAGAGAAGATCTGGGTGGCGTGACCCAAGGAGAGACCTGGAGGGTCACACCCTGAGGTCCCTGGGTTGAGTCCCTATCCCACACTGCCCTCAGATGCACCTTCCCAGGATGGGGCACTCCTATTCCTATAGTACCAGCCTGGAGAGGGCACTACTCCAGTCCTCCATCTACTGGCGACACCACCCTGCCATCTGGAGTCCTACCCAAAGGTCTGCCGACTGTATCAAACAGGTGCCTTCAGTGCACTGCCTTTCTCGAGAAGCTCTTGGTAGAGACTCAGGCAGTCATCAAGCTGTGTGACTTTGGAAAGGGGGTTCTTATTCCCCACTTCGCTCACACGCACCCTATGCCCATCCCCCGCCTGGTGATTCTCTTGGCCTGTACTTTCAACTCCTGGTGGCTCCACCCTGCCAAGCTCCGTCCTGCAAGGGGACTGGAGTGCAGCACAGAGCTGGCATCTTTGCTGCTGTTGCTGTTGTTGCTGTTTTGTATGCAGATCTTTCTCTTTCTTTAGATGGTTTTTTATTGTATTTTTTCAATTACCATTTAGTCCCCTTATACTCTGTCCTCCCCACACTGTTGTCCATGTCCATGAGTCCTTTTCCCTTTTTGCACAATCCTTCCACCCCCTAATATCCCCCCACCCCAGCTGTCAGCCTGCTCTCTAACTGTGAGTCTCTCTCTATTTTTCTTGTTAGTTCAGTTTGTTCATTAGATTCCACATATGAGTGAAATCGTATGGTATTTCTCTTTCTCTGACTGGCTTATTTCACTTAGCCTAATGTTCTCCAGGTCTATCCATACTGTTGCAAAGAGTAAAACTTTCTTCTTTTTTATGACCAAGTAGTATTCCATTGTGTAATGACATGATACTGTACACACAGACTCCACCAAGAAACTACTAGGACTGATAAATGAATTCAGCAAAGTAGTAGGATGCAAAATTAATATCCAGGAATCAGTTTCATTTTTATATTCCAAAAACAAACTAACAGAAAGGGAAATTTAAAAAACAATCCCATTTACAATTCCATCAAAAATAAAAAAACTACCTGGGAATAAAGATAACCAAGGTTGTAAAAGACCTATACTTGGAAAATTATAAGACACTGAAGAAAGAAATTGAAGAAGAGACAAATAAGTGGAAGCACATACCATGTTCATGGATAGGAAGAATTAACATCATTAAAATGTCCACACTACCCAAAGCAATCTACAGAGTCAACACAATTTCTATCAAGATTCCAATGATATATTTCACAGAACCCGAACAAGTATTTCAAAAATTTATGTGGAACCACAAAAGGCCCCACATAGCAACAGTGATCCTGACAAAGAAGAACAAAGTTGGAGCAATCAGGCTACCTAATATCAATCTATGCTACAAGGCCACAGTACTCAAAACAGCATGGTCCTGGCACAACAACAGACCCATAGATTAATAGAACAGAATAGAGAACCCAGAAATAAACCCACACCTTTATAGTCAATTAATATTTGATAGAAGAAGTAAACACATACAATGAGCTAAAGATAGTTTATTCAATAAATGGTGCTGGGAAAATTGGACAGATACGTGCAGAAAAATGAAACTAGACCACTTTCTTACACTACACATAAAAATAAATCAAAAATGGATTAAAGGTTTAAATGTAAGACCTGAAACCTAAAAATTATAGAAGAAAACATAGCAAAATCTCAGATATAGCTTATAACAATATTTTATCAGATATATTCCCCAGGCAAGGGAAACAAAAGAAAAAATAAACAAATGGGACTACATCAAACCAAAAAGTTTTTGCACAGCAAAGGATAACAACAAAATTAAAATACAACCCATAGAATGGGAGAACATACTTGCTGATATATTTGATAAGGGCTTAATATCCAAAATTTATAAAGAACTTATAAAATGCAACACCAAAAAAACAAACAACCCAATTAAAAAATGTTCAGTGGACCTGAATAGACACTTCTCCAGAGGGGACATACAGGCGGTCAATAGACATGTGAAAAGATGCTCACTATCACTAATTATCAGAGGAATCCAAATTAAAACCACAATGAGCTATCACCTCACACCTGTCAGAAAGGCTACCATCAATAAATCAACAAACGACAAGTGATGACGAGGATAGGAAGAAAGGAGAACGCTTTTACACTGTTGGTTGGAATGTGGACTGGTGCTATCGCTGTGAAAAGAGGTATGGAGATACTTCAAAAAGTAAAAAAATGGATCTTCCTTTTGGCCCAGTAGTCTCACTTCTGGAAATGTACCTGAAGAAACCCAAAACACTAATTTGAAAGAAAATAAGTGCCCTTATGTTCATTGCAGAGTTATTTATAATCACCAAGATGTGGAAGTAGCCCAAGTGTCCATCAATAGATGAGTGGATAAAGCAACTATGGGACATTTACAGAGACGGGATCACTGGATTGCATCCCCCTGGAAGGCTCTTGTCCGGGACTCAAAAGGGCACTGGGTTGTGTGGCTACAGTACAGGGGGTGGCCAGTTTTACCCTTTCCCCGGCAAGCACAGCCATCGCCACCCCTTCATCAGGAGATGCATGTGACCTGTCCTTCCAACTGTTGGGGGCTCAGCCCTGCTGAGCCTGTTCCTACAAAGGGGCCGCTGGCCACACCCAGCCTGAGCCTAAAGTTCGCTCCTCCTGGGTGAGCCGGGGTTGGAGACCCTGGCAGAGACTGAGTGATATGGCTCTAAAGCGGGGGCTGCTTTACCCCAACGAGTGCCTGACTGTGCTGTCCCCAAGGAGGGGTCCCCCAACCCCATCCTCACAACACTAGTTGTCCCGTCTTATCAAGCTTGTACCTTGCAGAAGGGTCTGTGGTTTGTGGGCAGCCTTGGCCCACTCTACAGTTTTCTTTAAAAGGCTCTCGAGGAAGACCAGGCAACCTCACATGGTAGCAAAGTGGCCAACAGGTAGAGGTGGACCTCAGTGTACCTTGGACCTCCTACTGATTTGCTTCTGGCTTAGAACTGAAAGCAAGTCGACCTTTGTAAACAGTTTGACCCCTCCCATGCACACCTAGGTTCAGGAGAGGCAGCCACAAACAGTGAATTGAATGGTAGCTCCAGACAAACACATATAGGCAGTGTTTGGCATCAACCTGTATTGGAACCCTGCCCAAAAGATCCCAGAACCAACACAACCACTGGTGGGCTTCAGACCCATACCAGAGTTCGACCCAACAAGCCACACAACTCGCACATCCAGAGGAGGGTCCTGGCATGAACCGGGCCCTGCTCGTACCAATTCTACCTTGGGGTACAGCCCCTGTGTAGTAGCTCACACACTGTGATTGAGGTCTATCCTTATATTCCACCAGCACAAGGGTTAACCCACACACGAACAAGCCAAAAGCACTCAAGACTCAACTACAACATGAAGGCACATGTAAACCACATAAGAGATGTTCCTGGAGCACCTGGTTCAGGTGATGTAAGATTATGCCACTGAGCCCCACAAGGCACCTACAACATAAAAGCATCATAACAAGTTTGGGAGTCATAGCAGGTCTACCTAACACAGAGAGACAAACACAACAAGGCAAAATGGAGAGACAAAGAAACATGCCCCAAATTAAAGAGCAAGAGAAATTTCCAGAAAAGGAATTCAATGTAATGGAAGCAACCAGAATTCAAAATAATGGTGATAAGAATGCTCAAGGACCATAGGGGAAGGACAGATGATCTCAGTGAGAACTTAAACAAAGAGATAGTAAGCATTAAAAAGGACACAGAAACCACAAAAAAGAACCAGTCATAAATAAAGAGTACAGTATCTGAAATGAAGAATACACTAGAAGGAATCAACCACAGGTTGGATGAAGCAAAGGATCAAACCAATGATTTAGAGGCCAAGATAACAGAAAACACCCAAGCAGAACAACAAAAAGAAAAAAGAATTTTTAATAATGAGGGAAGTCTAGGGGACCACTAGGACAACATCAAGTATGACAACATCCACGTCACAGAGTACCAGAAAGAAGAGAGAGAGCAAGGGCTCAAAACTTGTTTGAAGAAATAATGGCTGAAAACTTCACTAACCTGGTAAAGGAAGAAGTCACACAAGTGTAGGAAGTGCAGAGAGTCCCAAACAACATGAACCCAAAGAGGGTAACAGCAAGACACAGCATAATTAAAAAGGCAAAGGTTAAAGATAGAGGATCTTAAGAGCAGAAAGAAAAAAAACCACCTACAAGGGCACTCCCATAAGACTGTCAGCTGATTTCTCAACGGAAACAGTTCAGGCCAGAAGGGACTGGCAAGAAATATTCAAAGTGATGAAAGCAAGGACCAAGACTACTCTACCCAACAAGTCTATCATTACTTTAAGTGCAAATGGATTAAATGCTCCAATAAAAAGAAATGGGGTAACTGAATGGATAAGAAAACACGGTCCATGTATATGCTGTCTACAAGAGACTCACCTCAGAACAAAAGATGAACACAGATTGAAAGTGAAGGTATGGAAAAATATATTCTACACAAATGAAAATGAAAATATAAGCTGGGGTAGTAATGCTTATATCAGACAAAATAGAATTCAAAACAAAGGCCATATCAAGCAACAAAGGAGGATATTATATAATATATAATTATATACATAATTATATCCAACAAAGAGGATATAGTTCTTGTAAACATATGCAACCAACATAGGAGCATCTAAATATATAAAGAAAATCTTGATGAACATATGGGAGAGATTGACAGTAATATAGTAACAGCAGGTATTTTAGCACCCCATTGACATCAATGGATAGATCTTCCAGAAAAAAAAAAATCAGCAAGGAAAGAATTACCTTAATGGACACACTAGAACAGATGGGTTTAATTTATATTTACAGAGCATTTCACCCCGAAAGCAGCAGAATATACATTTATTTCAAATGCACTTGGGGCATTCTCAAGGATAGACCACATGTTAGAACACAAAACAAGTCTTAATAAATTCAAGATTGAAATAATGTCAAGCACCTTCTCTTGCAGGAGTTCAGCCCCCTTGGTATGTGCACCTGTGACACCAAGAGCAGAGTTCTGAACGCAGAACTAGGCACGAATGCGGCCATTGAAGGGGACCAGTGTTCCCTCCCTCTTAGTTGTCCTGGTAAACATTACCCAACCCCTCACACCCTTCTCCTCCCATACCCCGGGAACAGATGCAATTTTTAGCAATTCTATGCACCCTTAGTAACCAGCCTCAATGAAAACCCTGGAAACCTGGGAACGGGAGTGTCCTCCTTGGAGGAGCACCCTCCTTCTCTCCCCAGGTTTGCAGCGCTGCAACGCCCCCCGCGCGTTTCACTCTCCGCCCAATACCTGCAGGACGGGAAACGGACATTCTCTCACTACAATGGTATGAAAATAGAAATCAATTACAAGAATAAAGCTGAAAAACACACAAACATATGGAGGCTAAACAACATGTTACTAAACAATGAACTGATTAACAACAAGATCAAAAGTTAACTTAAGACCAATGAAAATGAACACACAACAACCAAAAATCTAAGGGATACAGCAAAAGAAGTCCGAAGAGGGCAATTAAGCCCACCTCAAGAAGCAAGAAAAGTCTCAAATAAAAACCTAACCTTACACCTAGAAGAACTAGAAAAAGAACAACAAACAAAGCCCAGGGTAAGTAGGAGGGAGGAAAGAATAAAGATTAGAGAAGAAATAAATGACATGGAGACTGAAAAAAACATACAACAGATCAATGAAAATGAGAACTGGTTTTTTGAAAAGATAAAGAATATTGACAAGCTTCTCATTAGACTTATAAATTTTTTTAAAAAGAGAGGACCAAATAAAACCAGAAATGAAAAAGGAGAAATAACAACCTGAATAGACACTTCTCCACAGAGGACACACAGATGGTTAACAGACATGTGGAAAGATGCTCAATGCCACTAATCGCCAGAGAAATACAAATTAAAACCAAAATGAGATATCATCTCACACCTGTCAGAATGGCTACCGTTAGTAAATCAACAAAGAACAAGTGCTGGCGAGGATGTGGAGAAAGGGGAGCCCCTTATGCATGGCTGGTGGGGATGCAGATTGGTGCAACCACTCTAGAAAACAATATGGAGGTGCCCCAAAAATTAACAATAAAGCTACTTTATGACCCAGCAATTCCACTTCTGGGAATATATCCAAAGAAATTCAAATCACTAATTTGAAGAGATATATGCACCCCTACGTTAATTGTGGCAGTATTTACAATAGCCAAGATTGAGAAGCAGCCCAAGAGCCCCTCAGTAGATGAGGGATAAAAAAGCTGTGCTACATATACACAACAGAGTACTACTCAGCTGTAAAAATGAAGGAAATCTTACCTTTTGCAACAGCATGGACAGACCTAGAGGGTATTAAGGTAAGTGAAATAAGTCAGAAAAAAACAAATACCATATGATTTTACTTATATGTGGGATCTAATGAACAAAAAAGTAAACAAACAAAATAGAAATAGGCTCATAGATACAGAGAACAGGCTATCAGGGGGATGAAATAGGTGAAGGGGTTAAGAAAAAAAACTCGTAGATACAGGCATCAGGTTGGTGATGACCAGAGTGGAGGCAGTGGGGGCAGGTAGAAGGTAAAGGGGGATAAACGGCGATGAAAGGAGACTTGACTATAGATAGTGAACACACAATACAATGCACAGATGATGTGTTACAGAATCGTATACCTGATACCTATTTAATTAACAAGTGTAATTAACCCCCCAAATTTTTATTTATTTATTTATATGCCAAATTCAGGCGACCCCGGGCAACTCTAACTTGTCTGCCGAGTAGCTAAGCAGACACAGTGCTTGATTTCCCAGGAAGACGTGCATCTCTTTCACACTGGGGCCATTACCCCAACCACCAAGTAATGACTGGGGCTCCGTACAACAAAGAGAGCTGAGCCTGAAGACGGAGCAGCGAGCACCTGAGAAGTGAGCTGGAGCAGGCGCCGTCGGAGGGACATGACGGAGAGCCCCGTGCAAGGAGGTGTCAGTGTGAGAGGGGTGGGGCGCGGGCAGTGACCCTGCAGACGGGACGTCTGGCCTGGAGAGCAGCCCAAACCACCCTCCCGTCACTAGCAGCTAGGTTCAACGCAGGAAAGAACATCTTGAGTGGGATGAGTGTAACATGAACTGAGTGAGTTTACCCAGAATTTCCTGTTCACCCACAGGGTGGATTGGGGGGACTCTG
Source organism: Mormoops blainvillei (assembly GCA_004026545.1). Lineage (NCBI taxonomy): Eukaryota > Metazoa > Chordata > Mammalia > Chiroptera > Mormoopidae > Mormoops > Mormoops blainvillei. The sequence goes on along the minus strand of PVJD01007111.1, from coordinate 17,660 downwards.
CACCGATATTAAACTAGTTACATTTAACATTTTTTTAATTAAATGTATTGGGGGGTCACGCTGATTAATAAATTACTTTTAAAATGTAAGTTGCTTTTTTACATACTCCATAGGCAAATCTAAAAAGTCATTCCTGCTTTACGTGGGAGCTCATCTGAGATTTCGAGATATCCTCACAGGGCATACATCTATCTGCACATAAATCAATTCTAAACCTGGAGCCGAATTTGGAGTAAAATCATCTCCAGGCAAGGCTCAGAACCAGTGAGAGATAAGAGACCAAGAGGTGGCACAAGTAGCTGAGATAGGCCCTCAGAGGTCACTGCCAATATCAGAAATGGGCATGATTTACCGCGAGACTGGCTTGGAAAGAAAACTGCAGAATGCTTCCAATGCCAGGGGCAGGTGTCCCTCTCTGGGCACACTCCCGCATTCTCATTGCTCAGGTCTCCTGAGAGCTGAGGGCTCCCAAATCTGCTCCACATCTCTGTCCTGAACCCCAAACTCTCTCTGTCCTGAGTCCCTTCTCCTTCTCTCTTCTTCGGTCCCAGAACTTTTCTAAACTAATGACTACCCCCAGCCATCCCTTGCCTTGCAAATGAAAGCTCTTTCAGTTTTCAGAAATATTATGGACTGGCATTTCTAGCTGAGATTAAAAATAACCCCACCAGACGGCCTGTGAGATGTGGTTTCCTGAGAGCCTGAGCCCTTGGGAATGCAAATCAGGAAATGAGCCAATTGCCACTGACACTTACCAGAGAAAACTGTCATTTGCATCTACACCCCAGATCCCGGATGACTGCAAATAAATCAGTGGCTCATTCAAACCAGTTCCTGAGCACAGCCCGAGAGCTCGAGTGGAGGTGGATCTGGAAAAAGGAGTGAGAAGACAAACCTCTGGAAATGGGGACTAATGAGTCCACATCACTTTCAGACCACAAGGACAGGCAGTGCGTTCCCCAGTGTCTAACCCTAAGCTGACTGTGAATTCCTGTTAGAAGAATGAGTGTCATTTCCAGTTGCCAGCCCTCCCACCTCGCCCAAAGACACCTTTCTATACTTTCATTAATGACATCCTCTGTAATAATGTCATCATTGCCAGTGCCATGCTTTCAGGTCTGGAGTAAACAAGAGTGATTAGTGAAAACATTTCGATACATGGTGACAGTAACAGCTAACCATGGGCACAAAGCAGAGACCAAGTCCAGTTCGATCTTACTCACAAAACAGGTTTTCCTGAATCACTTCTGTCCACACAGTTGAATGTGACCATTCCCTTCCCATCCACCCTTACCTGGTTCCCTAAATACTATTGCATTACATCATATCATGTCGTGCCGTATAATATCATAAAATATCAGTTAGAAACCTGCTTGCTTTAAGGCTCCAAGCTTCCGGGTTCTGGTCTGGATTTCCCTAATGCATTCTGCGTTACCTCTGTTCTACAGCTTTGACCTCTTGTCTACAACAAAGCTTCCCCTCTTAGAACACCACGACGTTTGTGTGTATTCGCCTAGAGCAGGTGAGGGGAGGGGAGGCTAGGCTGCAACGCACACACAGTCCTAATGTCCTTGTTTTTAGGGAGCCCACTGAAGTATTTAGGGGTGAAGAGACATTATATTTACAGCTTCCTGTCGCACAGCTCAGGGGAAAAAGCAAAGCATGCACAAGGTCTGTCTGGGAAAAGTCTAACCATTGTTCATACAACAAGAATGGTTCGTACTACATCAGTGTAACCTGGCAGCCAAAGAGAGGACCGGAATGCACGTGCATGAACAATGATGACGTCACTGTACTAGTCAGCGGGGGGCGGTAGACACCGTTGAGTGAGCATGTGTACTGTGTGGCCGTCACACTAAAAATGACGGAGCACATAGAGCAACGAATCTGCATCAAATTTTGCATTAAGCTTGAACATTCCTCCATGGAAACTATTCAGGCGACTCAGAAGGTCGCGGCTGTGGGCAACTGGTGATTGGCAGCTTCATCACGACAATGAGCCTGCTCGTGCATCACATCTGGCGCATTTTTTTGGGAAACATCAAATCACCCAGGTGACTCAGCCCCACTACAGCCCAGATTTGGCACCCTGCAACTTCTGGCTTTTCCCAAAACTAAAATCACCTTTGAAAGGGAAGAGATTTCCAACTGTCGATGAGATTCAGGAAAATACTACGGGGCTGCTGAGGGCGATTGGCAGAACTGTGTGAGGTCCCAAGGTGCCTACTTTGAACGGGACTGAGGCATTATTGTCCTATGTACAATGTTTCTTTTTTTCTTTTTAAGTTTTTATTTCTCCCTCCACTCTAATGAGAGGGGAATGGAGGGAGAAAGAGAAGGAGAGAAACATCAATGTGTGGTTGCCTCTTGTGCACCTGCTACTGGGGACCTGGCCCGCAACCTAGGCATGCGCCCTGACTGGGAATCGAACTGGTGACCCTTTGGTTCACAGGCTGGCACTCGATCCACTGAGCCACACCAGCCAGGGCTATGCAATATTTCTTGTATCTTATATCTTCTTCAATAAGTGTCTCTATTTTTCATATTACATGGCTGCATACCTTCTGTACAGACCTTGTATATAGTATTTAGAGAGAAGAAAGAATCAACCAAGATAGTCAATTAAAAACATTTAGGCAATCTGAGTGAAGGGCCTGCAGGAACCCTTTGTGCTGTCTTGCAACTTTCTACCAGTCTGAATTTAAGTCAAAATAGAAGTTAAAAGAAAAATTACCTTAGAACAGCAGTGGGCTTTAAAGGAAATAGTATCTATGAAAAAGTGCTCTATAAATTATAAAGTGCTATGTAAATGTTTTTAAACTAAAAATTATACTATTCAACGTATGTGATTAAATTCATCTTCCCTTTAAAAAGTCTGAATATTTTTAAAGATTTTATTTACTTATTTTTAGAGATAGGGAAAAGGAAGAAGAAAGAGGAGAAGAGAAACATCAACGTGAGAGAGAAACATCAGTCGGTTGCCTCTTGCACATGTCCTGACTTGGGACCAAACCTGCAACCTGGGATAGTGGCCTGGCTGGGAACTGAACCAGCGACACTTTGCTTTGCAGGATGACACCCAACCAATGGAGCCATACGGGTGAGGGCAAAGTCTGAAAGTTTAATGGCTTAAGAAACACATGCTCATTTCTTGCTCATCCAAAGCCCCCTGCAGGCCCAAGAACTCCCAGGGGAGCTGTTCTCCACAGGACATCGCAGGGACACAGGCTGCTCAGAGCCAGTCCTCTAACCGCTTAAACAAGGCCCCAGGGGTCACCTTAGCAGGTGACCAGTCACACTTGCTCGTCTGTGCATTGGCAAGGATGTCACAAATCTCCTACTCACAGCCCAGGGCCAGAGTTAATGACACAGCCCCACCTACTATCGGGGGTGGCACATGCAGGGACTTCCATGCCATCTTAGTGCAGCATCCCTGTCTCTGCTCCAGTATCTCCTCAAGTTCCCAGGTCCTGCTGGATTAACAACTCTTTCACAAGATACGTGGAGAGGGAGGAAAAGGGGAAGACGGGAGCATGTCTTATTTATTCCATCATTTCCTTGTAATCAGCCTCCCGATGCTCCAACTGACTCCCCACCTGACCCCTAGTCAAACAGAGCAGGTGGCGTTGCCTTCTTTAGGGATCGTCCGGAGAGTGCCACCTCTCTTCAGAAACGTAGTAATTTACACTTGTCAAAATAAAAAAACCACCTCTTAATCATGGAGGTGTCAGACTTGGGGTCTTGACTGGAGAACACACAGCCATACCACTGAGAACACAGAAAGGCACACAGTACAGAATACGCATTTAAACATTTTTAAATTCAACAAACATTGAGCGACCGACACCTGCTCTACACCCAGGTTCGTTACATTTAGTACTCATAGCATCCCGTATTTCGGGCCCCGCCCCAGGTTCCAGGCACCTTAGAACGGACACATCTGGAAGTCACAGCCAGCACACAAGCTATTTGTAAAGTGAGAGCAAAGGCGATCTCTTCTAGGGAGGCAGACAGATCCCCCGCCCCCCGCCTCCACGCCTCAACAATAACAACAACAACAAAAATAAAACAAGTGCGTAGCACAAGGCGTCATAGTGTTAAACACATGGACCGGGGGGGGGGGGGGGGGAGAAGGAGCCCCCTGGGGAAGGGTGAAGAAAATGACCTCAGGCAGGGCAGTGACGAAGAGAGCAGGGGCTGCTTGAGTTGCCTGCATTTGCTCTGAGAAAGGCCACGGGGCAGCTCTTCAGGGAGAACGGGCATTCCGGGGTCCGCGGCTCGCCGGTAACCCAGCCCGTCCTCACAGTAACATCCCTCGTCTCACTCACAGAACGAGCACAGTGCCTGCCCTCCCCCTGTGAGCCTGGGAGGTCGGGCCCCAAAGCAGCCGCCCTGCTGTCCCCACCACAGCCCGGAGCCTCGTGTTCCCTTCACAGAGCTCGCCTCCCCCTTGGGCTCCTGGGGGCTTCTTGAAGCTACTCCAGGTGACAGAGCACACAAGCTCGCTTAGGGGCTTGTCTCCGCTCCTTCCGCCTCCTTCCCTCTTTCTCTCCTTATGTCTTTTCCTCCTTCCTCCTTCCTCTCTCCCTCCCTTCCTCTCTTCCTTCCCACTTTTCCCTTCTCCTACCTTTCCTCCTCCCATCCTTTTCCCTTCCTTCAACAAAGTACTTACTGAGAGCCTAACACGTGACCAGGCACAATCTCCTTCATTTCAAAAAGAATGCCAAATTACATGCAGTTCCAAGCAAAAAGCACCTGCCCCACGCAGACAGCTACAAGTAGAGGGAGAGAGACAGAATCCAGCTTCCGCTGGATCCTTCTGCCCACACACCTCAGAAAAACAAAAGCGCCCAGATACCCAGATTCTCTTCTTTTCCAGACAATCCAGGGTAAGAGCTCAGGCCTGGAGACAGCTCGCACCCACATGCGAGCGCAAACAACGCCCCACACGCAGTCTCTGCTGTGTGCCTGCAGTCGTTTGTAAAGCTCATTGCTTCTTGGCATCTCGGCTAAGGGAGCTCTGCCTAGTGGCCTCGCCGCTCCTGCCGCTCCCCATGGTGCCCTGGAGCCTGGGTCATGTCTCCAGCCCCGCGGCGCCGTTGAGGGCTGGGCCCTCTTCTCACTCTCCGTATTTCCCAGGGCCCTGTACTGATGAGGAAGGCGCAAAACATGCACTTGTTTCCTGGCATCATGCTCGTTACCGGTTGCATTTCATCTTGACCCATCCACCCCATTCAGACAGACATGGCAACGTCTGCACAAAACACACATGCAAGTTAGAGCTCCGTAATCTCCCTCCAAAGATGGTTCCTCGCCCCAAACCACTAGGTCTGTCTTTGTAGAAGAACTGTTAATAGATTTGTCATTATGGGATTCTTAACATGAACATTATAACTATATATTGCATGTAATTTAAAAAAAAAGGAGGTATTAATTTTGGCTTTGTCCTGATGATCGCCACTCACCGTTTTCAGTCTCACAGGGCCTGCCCTCCCGTGTTCTGGGTCCCAGGAGGGAAGGAAGGGAGCAGGCTCGTCCAGCCATCGGGGAGAATCTCAGGTTTAGACATCTCACTGGTGTCCTCAAGACGCCCATGAAAGTTTTCTGTTACAGTTTGAGGGCTTAGGCAGGCCAGGCAGTCACATGTTGGGAGGCACGTTGAAGTCTGACTCAGAGCTGCCAAGGCGCACGCTGCCGTCCCTCCTCCCCGTGGCGGCCACACGCCCCAGCTCTTCCTGCCGGCACAGACTTGAAACGGCGTCCACCTGTGCGTCCCCGTCGGAGCGTCCGCAGCTATCAGGCCAGGTCCTTCCATCTTTCCCCCACTCTTTTCTCTCCTCCCTCTACCTGTCCCCCTCCCCCAATTTCTAGATGAGAGGAGAATCATCATCCAGAGTGTGTGGGAAAGCCATGGGCGCCCGGGGCATCCCCCGCGATCCCTGCTGCAACGGGATCACACTCAGCCACCTCTCCCCATCTAGGAAGAGGGTCTTCCCAGTTCATGGAGTGAGTCAATAGCATTTTGAAATCCCATCTCCCCCCAAACCACTTGTGCCCGGTTCATTCAGGGAGCTGGGTTCTGCGAGGGACCACGCGGATGGCTTTCTCTGCCCATCACTGCCTTCAGGCTCACTGCTGAGGAGCGCCTTTCTCCAGCCGGGAGCAGCCCTCCAGGTAGAGCCCGTAGCTTTGCAAACATGTTGGGAATTAATATAGCATGATTTTCAGTTTAAAAAAAAAAGCGTGGTCCCATTGTGATCAAAGCCGCTCCCCAGCTAGGCCTGAGCCGCTCAGCGCCTCTCCGTCTCCACCGACAACGGGGAAGGCTGGCGTGAGCCCTCTTTTCCTCACACCTCCTTCCCCACTTGCTCAGCTGTTTCCAGGTCCTGGAAGGAGGCAGGGGCAAGAAGGAAGTAGAAAGCACAGGGTATGACTTGACTGCTGCTGGTACATCTGGCTGCTCGGGGACCTCTGCTGGCCACATGGCCACATACTGATTGCGGTGGACAGAAGAACGCCCTCCTCGGAGATGTCCTCCTTGTGACGTGGGAAACCTGTGGACACGTCACCTTCCATGGCAAATGGGACTTGGCACATGTGATGAAGTTTAGGACCTGCAGGTGGGAAGAGGATCCTGGGTTGCCCAGATGGAGCCAATGGAATCACAAGCGTCTTTGTAAGAGGCGGGAGGCAGGGAGGCAGAGGAGGTGTGATACCTGAGGGGAAGAGAGCCTGCAGAGAATGTCACTAGCAATTGGAAGGCAAGTGTAAAGGGACCCCCCAGGGTGCATTGCTTTTGCTCCCAGTATGACCTCAGCAGGAGTGAGGCCTTCGGCCGCTCCCCGTGCTGTCAGGTCTCAGTGCGCCCATCCCCAAATGGTCCGACCAGCTCTCAGGTCAGGTACAGAACCAGTATCCTAGTATTCTGATGTTTTGATTTCTTCAGAGAAGGCTCTGTAGTCAACTCAAGTTGGTCTACTCAAGAAACATCGTTTTTCAAAAATAAATATTAACTGATCTGTTAATAAAAGGAACTTTACTGAAAGAAAATATGTTTTCTCATGAAAACTGTCTGAAATGATTCGGACCATAAGTATAAAGATTGAGAGCTCTACCTAAAACTGGGCAGGTGAAACTCTTAGCCAACTTGCCTGAAAGGTTTTCAAAGGCTTTCCTCAGGCTCAGATTTAGGAGAAGAAAAAAAAGAAGAGCATGCCTGCCCACTAGTGGAAAAATTGAGTAATTGCTTGATTCGTTCAAGCAGGACTCAAGCTCCGTCTGCTGGTGAAAACTGACAGCTAAGCTTTAAAGCCATCACATAATTAATTGTCCACACAAGGCATGCATTTAAAGAGATCATTGAAAATTCCAGGTCTACAGAAGCCAGGTACACAAACGTCTGTGGATTAATAAACATTTAATGTGGAAGAAAAACAAACCACGTCAAAGAAAAGAATCAAACTTCGTTTTCCTGAACACTTTTTGTTTGCAACCTATATTTGTATACTATACTATATAAGGCATATTGTGTATAATACCGATGATTGTAACTTGAATTAGAAATTTTTTTTAAAGATAAAATAAAAACATTTCACTTTTAACATTTTCCTTCACAATTTTTATGTTTCTGTCTTGGAACCGGAAGTCTGCAACTTTTTCCTTTGGCCCCACCATATCAGCATTAAATCTTGTACTGAGTTTGCTTGAACACAGACTTCAGCCTTGACTAGAGTGATATTTGGTTTTACCTAGTGAAATACCGGAAACGAGCTGTTCCAAAACATAGGACTTTTCAATTATGACTTTCAAAGATTTTCAAAAATCTTTGCACAACAGCTTGGCGTTGCGGTGCCAGCGCGCTAAGTGTCCCGTCCTGTGGCGCACTGTGGACCCCCTCTCACGTGTAGGTAAGGCCTGATGGCGACGCGCGGAGCGGGGGAAGGTTGGCTTCGCAGGGGTGGACATCAGCGAGCGATTTGGGGGCTAAGTTTTCAGTATCACAATGTCCATCGCGTTACATTTCTAGAAACCAGTTATAAGACAGAAAAGGGGACCAAATAGCTACATAACTTTCTCCATAACATTTAAACTACTTGTGGATGCCTTTTCAGGGAAACATCCAAAGTGTCAACCGGAAGGCCAATTATGTGCTAACGAGCTACTGCTTGAGCATATGCGGAGAGTTCTTTCCCTCCGATGCTGTACGCGAATTCACAACAACCCCTCATCCGCCCTCCTCCGCATCCTGCTGTGACTAAACCCAACCTCTGCGCAGTGAGCGGAACGCTGTGTGGCGTCCAATTCATCCAACAGGCCCGGGAACGTTCCAGGGCCCGAACCCCAGGAGGGGAGCCAGCTCACAGGTGGCGAGCCCTATGTCCAAGGCGCGTTCCGTTTTTAACTCCCAGCAGAAAGCCGTTCCTGCCAATGATGCAGAGGAGCAGATGAAAGCCTGTGTCCTTACATAACTTGCCACATGGAACTTCGGTTTTATTGCAAGTCCGGTATAAGCGGCGTCTATCCCAGGCACACCATTTGCTATTAAATGGCGCAAATGTTTCCTCTGTCAGAAAACTTAATTTCTTAATGACTTCCTGGTGTGTGCCTGTTGTGTGCACACTGTTTACATGTTTTCAGTCATATAAAAATTCTCAAAGTCGCAGTGAATCAATAGGGCTTACAGCCAAATATTACTAAATCTGCATGCTCCCCCGCTGCAATAGCAAGTGTTGCGGTGGTTAAAACTTTTCACACAATTGATCTTTCATTTCCCAGCCATATTTCTGGTACATTGAGAGGCAGTATTTCTGGTCACACTTACATTTGCATGTGTTTATATCTTTTCAGGACACCATTTTCGCTACATTCAATACACACTCTTTTACGACTTGCTATTGGTGAAGAATTGGGTGTCCCAGGCAGATTATTTTCCACGTAAATGCAAAACTGTTTATTTTAAAAAACCAAAACAAGTCTTGTTATCTCAGCTCTCTTTCCAGCTTATGGGGCTCTGAGGACACATCTTTTCCACATCCCCGGCCTTTGTGCTTACTATTGTTTGTCATGTGATAGCACCTCAGCTATTTTCTCTAACTACGTCCCATGCCACATAAGCACATGGAAGTGGTCGACTGACAAAGTGGAGCACATGACCTCTAGGTCTATCTTCTTTTTCCTACTTTCATAGAGATTCGGGGAATATTTTGCTTTTCTAACACTATATAATGGAAGAGATTTTTCACAGCCAAAAACTCAGTTTTGCAAAATATGGTAATTATTTTCTATAATTCAACCTCGGGGTCTGGTTTCTCCTGACCGGAGAGAAGAACACAGCCCCTTAGTCCCCCCCGGAAGTCATTCTGTCACATCCACAAGGATGCCCGGTGACCCGGTTCCTGTGGCCCCAGAATCAACTCCCCAGCCCGCACTGTAAGCCAAGCAGGTAAGTACCCCAAAGGGCTCTCCGCCCTCCCCTACTCTGTGTTAGAATTGCAATGGGAAGCTTTGGAAATGCCAAATGCTCAGCTTTTCTCCAGAAAAAATTACTCATAATCTTCGAGGGTGGGACATGGGTACGTATGTTTTTTTAAAGCCCTTCAGGTAATGCAGGCAACTGTTGACAGGGCTGAGAGGGGACACCTACACAAAGCAGCCAGGAACTGGCGATGGGTACCTCCCCGCGAAGCTTACTAGGGGCAGAATAGTGGCTCTCCTATAACCAGCCACAGCCCGACAGCTAGCTCTGCTTTTACAAGGGGAAAGGAGGCGAGAGGAAGGTGGCTGGAGTGACAGGCAGCACCCTGGAGAGTTGCCCCGGGGCCCTCTCCACAATCCCCACATGCTCCTTCCAGACAGCCCACGTACGAGTATAAATGCCAAACCTCCAAAGCCCCCAAGAGCCAGGTGGTGTTGGCTGGGGAAGGAGCAGCCAGCCCAAGAGAGCATGCTGACCACAGGAACCAGCAAAATAAAGCGACGGTCATCTGCATCCTCTCTCCACAGCAGTAGCCTGGAGGAGCCGGGGTTGAAGAGGGAGGGATGGGGGTGGGGGTCCCAGAACCCAGCCCATCCCCATCCAATCCAAGCAGATGGGGTCTCAGTGCAAACTGTGTTTGGGGAGAGGGAGAAGGTTAGACTTAAACCGAATATGAAACTAAACTAAGTGTTCATAACCAAAAAAGACTAGAAAAGATGGAACCTGCCCCAGATCCCATGATGGCATGTGGGAGCAGAACAGCACAGAGCTGAGCGCTGGCTGAAGGAAAGAAACTTGCCCATGTTTATCCCCCTGAGCTGACACTGCTCCCTCAACCGACGATGCTCGCGTTTCCTCAGCCATGCCAGGCTCGGCCACTGTCGACACTCGAGTTGCTCAGAGATTCTCCTTCCTGTCCTCCCTGAGGCAACATCTCTGTTACTTGGGGCCAAGCAGAGCCTTTGCAGGGGATGCATGGGGGCGTCTCCTCCAAGGCCACTCCTCTGTCCTTGCTCCCAAAGCCTCCTTGAGAGGACCACCAGACCCCTTTGGAATCCACTAACCCCTCAGCAAATGCCCAGGCCCTTATAGTGGGCACGAGGACGTTTCCATGGCTCTGCAAGTGTGGAGGGGCCATGTTGCAGCCCCTCCCCCAATGCCATGCGGGCAGCCCAGGCACAGTGCCCCTTTCCCAGAGCGCCCCCCTCCTCTGACCCTCTTCTTGTGAAAAGCGCGTTCGAGTCCGCATGGTGGTGCTTGAGAGAGAAGTGAGAGGAAAACGGCTCCTCTAATCACAGACTCTTCCAAATCCGTTCCTTCCTGTGCCTGCACCAAAGCTTTGAACTTCACAGCCAAGAATCCGAAAGCTTTGGTGTTTGATCCCCCCCCACACTGAGATGTTCCCTAAAATAAAACTGCCTCCATTCATCTCTTAAAATGAAAGAAAGGTATGAATGAAAACCAACAGAAGATGGTATCGGAACAGTGGAAGTCAGCGATCACGTGCGAGAAATTTGGGGCGATATTATTTATTTGAATCTTGCCTAAACTGGGACAAACTAAACCGCAAGATGAGCGTGGGGCTTTGGAACACGTGGGAGCTGCTGACAAACACTACTTCCTCCCTCAGCAGGAGTGCGAGAAGTTACCAAAAATTCAGCTGTCTGTCGGCCAATGTTGTTTCCCGTTTCTGGCTGCTATGAATACAGCTGCTGGGAATGCTCTTGTGCCAGCCTTTGCGTCCAGATGACCTTTAATTTCTCTAAATAAGGCTTTCTTCATTTCTGCAAGTATGATTTAATAATGCAAGACAATTTTATAATAAAAATAAACCTAACTTCTTTATTTGGTGGGTTGGGGAACCCTGTTTTGACCATCCTTCCCTTTATGTTATAAAAGTATAATGGGGCACACACTGGCACAAGGCACGGGGCGAGAAGACATGAGGAATGGGTGGGCGCTGTGACTAGCTGGAAAGTGTGCACATGTCTGGCTTCAGACGGGCAAGCACGATTCCACTGTGACCGATTCACCTCGCAGACCCCATGTTGCCAAAGCTTCTCATTCTCAAAGACAGATCTTTTTTCCCTGCATATATGTAACCTCCTATATTGAAATGCTGGCCAAAAAAAAATAGAGTTAGCACTGGAGACTACTGCTGTCCAACATTAGACAGTACAGGACCAAACACCAGTGCGGGCTAGCTGCGGCCCAGACTCTCCGAAGCCTGGCTAAGGCTGGTTCTCAGTCCTGGCCCAGTGAGAGCACCGCGTGCCTGGGCAGTGGCCCAGGCCCTGAGCGGCTAGATCAGGAATGAGTCCTGGGCGCCTGCACAGTCTTCAAAGCGCCAGAGCTCACTCTGTTTCATGGCCAGGGTCTGGTAGGGCATCAAATTTCAAGTTACAGGATCTCCTCACCATGTTCAGAACACTCGGAAGCCTTCCCAGGCTACCTCCTCCTGATCTGAGCTCAAACAGTGGCGTGGATACCAGACAATTATAATCGGTGATACACACACACACACGATGAAAATGTGACGATCACATCTTTCTCGTGTCTCATTAACCCAAACATCATCCAAGTTGGCTTTCCTGTGTTCTATTTGAGGACATTATAACAGCTGGCCTTTCTGGAAGAAATGTGATTCTAAATCAAAGATGTTCATATATGACCTGATGGGAATTTCTTATCTGTAAATAGGCTAACCATAGGAATAAAAACTCCCAAATCAGGGGATGTAATACAGGAAGCAGAAGGCGGCAGATCAGAGAATCTGAAAGCATTTTCACAAATAATTTAGCAGGTAACAGGTCTTGTGAGACAAGTAAAAAGGCCAAGAGGCCACAAAGCCTCCTTACCTGGGACTCTTGCCCTGTCGGGTGGCTATGCACTTAAAGTCAATAATGTAGGAAGGTGCTGTGACAGGTACCTGTGTCCACGTCTTCCCAGTGAGCTCCTGAAAGCCCGAGACGAATGGTCTTTATGAAAAACGGAGACAGCCAGTAACCAGACCCTGTCATCATTTGCATTTCAAGCCTCTGACATGTAGTCATGTGACAGACAAATGAAGAAAAGTTAGAAATAACCATTAACTAAGAAAAAATTACAATACCATTGAGTGAAGGTCAGGACACTGCAGAGCAGGTACCGGTTCTTGGCAAGGAAACCCAAAAGTCTGGGCCCAAAAAGATGGCAATGGTGAGCACGGATGCCACAGACAAAGGCATGTCCAGGGCTAAGGTCATCTGCACCTTGGTGGTCTCTGGAATCGAGTGCGTCACTGGCATCGTCGGGAACGGCTTCACCACAGCCGTCCGTGGGGCCGAGTGGGCCAGGCACTAAAGGCTCCCTGGAGGTGAGAGCCTTCTGTTGATGAGGAGTGTCTCCAGGGTCTTGCTACGGATTTGGATGATGCTGGAGAATACGTGCAATCTACTCTGGGCCACGTATAACCAAAACACAGTGCACACACCTTTCAAAGTCGTTGTCGTGTTCCGAACTGCTCCAACCCCTGGCTCGCCGCCTGGCTCTCCGTCTTCTGCTGCCTTAGAGCTGTAAACTTTACTCAGCCGGTGTTCTCCGTGACGAAGAGGAAACCCCGGGGACTCATGCCTGGGCTTCTGAGGCTGTCGCTGTTCATCTCCTTAGGCTTTAGCCTCCCCTTCTCTAAAGACACCTTCAACGTGTATGTGAACAGTTCCATTCCTCTGGCCTTGTCTAACTACGCTGGGAAGAAGTGCTTCTCCAAGACCAATGTGGTCAACCTGGCCCTTCTCTATAGCCTGGGGATCTTCGTTCTCTCATCATGTTCACCCTGGCGGCCGCCCTGCTGATCCTGTCTCTCAGAAGACACACCCGACGCATGGAGAGCAACGCCACCGGCTCCAGGGACCCCAGCACGGAGGCGCACGTGGGGACCATCAGAGCTACCAGCTACTTCCTCATTATCTACATTTTCAACGCAGTTGCTGTATTTCTCTATATGTCCAACATCTTCGATGACAACAGTTTCTGGAATGTTTTGGGCAAAATTATCATGGCTGCCTACCCAGCTGGCCACTCAGCGCTGCTGATCTTGGGCAGCCCTGGGCTGAGAAGAGCCAGAAGTGGCTTCAGCCTCGAGTTCACCTTCACCTGTCAGGACAGACTCTGTGGCTGGAGCCCATGGGACCTGGTCCAGCAGCTCTACCTTGTCCCCACCCAGACCTCTCTTCCCGCCCACCTTCTCTTTCCTAACCCCGCTCTGACACCCCTCCTTGGGTGACTGAATCCTCTCACCAATGTGAAGCTGGACTTTTAGCTTCAGATTCTTAGCAGAAGTAGCTAAGTCTGAGGTGGAGTTATGAATGCTCCTTGGTCTGTGCTCATTCACATCCTGCCCTGAATGCCTCTCCACTTCCTCCCCCCCTCCCCTGCCCTCCCCCACCGCCAGGCCATAAGGAGAGGGTGACAGGCATCTTCACTTGCCTGGGATGATCTCTGATTGTTCCTGTTGCCACTGCGCACCTTTAATTCTTAAGTCTACCTTGGTCTGGTCATCCTACTTAAGGCACCTTACTAACCCCCAGTTAAGGAAGCAGGGAGTGGGGGAAGGGAAGCCAGACACCTACAGAGAAAAGGGGTGGGGGGAGGTGGGCTGGCTGAAGTCCGCCAGTGCTGCAGAGGTTTCTGGGAACACGAAGAGTGAAGCGAAAGGCTTGGGATTTGACTACAAGGAGCCACGTACACTGATAGTCGAGTGATAACGTGGAATTCAGGCTACAGGAGTTTCCGAGGACGGTGATGGAAGTGAGGGGGTTGTAAACACCAGTCGTCTTGGGAGGTTGTTTGGAGAGAGAGGTGAGGTACCAGGTGGCAGGTAGCTATGTGGACGGTCAAACAAATGCTTTGTTTTTCCAGATAATAGGGGACAAAGTGAGAAGAGAGGAAAGGAAAAATGAAAAAAAAGGGTGAAAAGTGTGGGAAGCAGAAAGAAAATAGGAAGAGGCCAGAGTTAAAGAAGGTCTGTTTGGCTTCACTCCTGACTCAGGGACAAGGCAAGTGACACCTGTGCCTCTGGCTTTACCAGCTCTGAGTCACCTCAGAGTAACTGGTGGGGCAAGGGCAGGTTCCCTGGGAGCGGCTGTGTGAGGAGAAGAAACCAGGGTGACACTGTCAGGACTGCCTTGAAGGGCAGTTCACAAGGCGACACCCCACCCTCCAGGGACTTTAGAATCAGAAAGGCAGGAGCTGGGGTCTTCCTGTGCTTGGTATTTTTTAAATCAGAATTACTGAGAAAAAATGTAAAAAGAAAGCTACCAATTACATCAAACTGAAGTAGCTCCCAAACGAAAATGTAAGGTCAGTAGCAAAGACGAACATCTGAGCTCCCGGCTCCCAAATGCATATTTCAGAGAGAGTCTTGGAACTTATTTAACTGGAAAGGGAAATATTTATGAAAACACGCTATTTTGGTAGCTTTCCTGAGTGATATTTATATGACTATTTAAATTCGGTAGAGTTGTTAGAGTGAGACAAATTAGATTTTGCAGTTTTATTCCAGTTCCTAAAAATAAAGAAATACCTGTTTTTCCAAGTAATACATGCATACATGTCCGCTGAGGGCATTCTAATGCACCACAGAGAAACACGGAAAATTGATTTAAAGTCACCCTGTCATTAATATGAACCATGCCAAGATAAGAAACCGTATAATCCCTCTGCATGCTTATTATGAAGGAACGCTCTCTCATCGTCTGCAAGAGGGGCACACGCCCATCTACGGCCTTTATTCGGCACCCTGCCAACCCTGTATGTGCACCACCTTCAACCAGATGAGGTTCTCTCCATCTCCCGGTCCTCCCTCCCTCTCTCCCTTCTTTCCTTCCATCCTTCCTTCCTTCTTTTCTTCTCCTTTCTTTCTGTAAAACCCACCTAAACTTCCCGAACAAGCCAGTATAGCCTGTCTTCAAATTGGTCGGCTTCAGGCAGAAACCGGAAGTCCTGACGGATCCATTTGGCAAACTCTCTGTGACACCCCGTCCTGAGAAAGGCTGGAAGTTACAGTGTGAAGGGCTCCTTCTCCCACGTAGTCACGCAGGACGTGTGGGACAGCGAAGGGGTTTTGGTCTCCGTGGGACTCCAATCTGGAAGGCCCGGCCCAGGGCCAGGGCCTCCAACCTGGTTGAGTCCTCGCGCGAGAAGATGAGACCAGCGGCCCGGACAGAGCTAAAGACTGGGGTGGGAGGGTCAGCAGACTGCCCCGTCCTCCCACACGGTCTTCACCTCCAATAACTCAGCGTGTACTAAGTTCCACCCTGGTGCCTGCTTTCCTGTGAGCACGCTCCGCAGGAATTCCCTTTTATTTTTGACCTTGAGCTCCCAGGGCAGAAACATCTACGGAGGAAGGGAAAGAAACTCGAAGTTCAATAAACCAGGTGCCAGGCTCAGGGAGGGCAGCCGGAAGCACAAGTGACCATGGCAGGACGGGGAGGGGGAGATGCTGAGAGACAGAGCCTGCCCATCCCACTCAGTGTCCCTCTGCCCTCTGGACAGCATTTCCATTCCTCCCCCCCATCCCCCCGCTGCAACCCTCAGAGGAGAGGCAGGAGGAATGGACATTTCTGACATGCCCAGAAAGGCTGGACTGTGGGAGAAGGAGGAAGGACAAAGAGCTCGGGAGCCAGCCTCCCTGCCTGCGGATGGGGAGCCCCCTGGACCCCTTCCAAGACAGGGCCAGAGCTGCCTGCTGTAGCAGAGGTGGGGCTTGGAGGGAAACGCTCCTCTCCCGGGCCCTCTGGGGGGAGGGGGCAGGCTACCTGGTTAGAAGTTTCTGCCGGGAGAGGGAGGACCAAAGCATTTTGGAAGCTGGCGCGTGGCCCAGCAGGAGCAGGCCCAGGCAGAAGGCAGCAGCGTTCAGCACAGAAGGTGTGGGGTGCAAGGCCGCCCCAGCAGGAACTGGAAACAGAAAGTGGGAAGGTGCTGAGTGCTGAAGACAGACTGGGCCGGTCTCGAGCTGCACTTAAGCTCCTGCTGGGCCTTGGGGACTGTGCCCGCCAGCAGCGGGGCAGTCTCCCAGAGCCGCCCCCCCCCCGCCCCGAGGAACGCCGCGGGGTGCGATCCTTCGCTGTGCAGGGTGCCGTGGGGCACGTTGCAGAGGTGCTGTGTCTGCGCAGCTAGCCTGCGGCCGGGCCTTACTGTCGGGTGCAGAGGGAAGGGCAGAGAGGGAATGGATTTGGCTCTAAGTTTCTGGTTTATCTCTCATCTGGTTTTCCCGTTTGTTTGTGTTTGTTTGTTTGTTTGTTTGTTTGAAGTAAAGTGTCTCAGAAATGTTCCACCTGCTCTCAGTTGCATAAGAAGTGTGGTTTTGAAAATACAGGCCAAAGAGGAGGAGAATGGACAGTCCCCTGGGTTAGGCTGGGTTGGGTTTGGGTGCGGCGGCAGCAGCAGCGAAAGGGGGAAGAGACGCTCTACTGAGCAGCCCAAGAGAGCCCCGCCACAGCCTGAGGGTGCAAAAGAGAAGGGGTCCCCTCACACCCGGCCCTCCCTAGGGAAAGCTGCGGATTGCCTCTCCTTCCTTCAGGGACTGCAAATAAATCTGAGGTTTATTCAAACCAGGTGCTGAATAATAAATCATGGCCGGTGGCCCTGAGTGCAGCTGGAACCCTGAGTGACAGAAATGCTTAGCAGGGAGGCATGGCAATTCAGCTCTGAGAAGACTGGACACCCCATGGGACCCCAGTGTGGTTTCTTGTCTCATTTCGCTGCTTAGTGGAGTAGGACCTAACATTTACAATTGCACTCATGAGGGCAGTGAGAAAAATTTCCTTGCCTTTGGTTCCAAGACCCAGGAAAACGCCTTGGAAAAATGAATTCAAAATTCCATGAATAATTCATGTAATTTAAAAAGTGTTTCTATAGGGTCTGCATGGATAAGCTTGAAGACATGAGAACCATATTATAACTGTAGAGAATGGCAATACCTAAATGAATTAATTAATGTCTTATACCTGCTTTGCAGTGATTCTTGTGAGAAAGTTTCAGGAAAATTATTTTATTGCAAAATTAGTTTACAAGAAAGTAAAATAACCTAAGGGAAACTTGAAGACCCATGTGACGGCACTGTGAACTTTCGCAAGCACTGACCTAAGGGAAGCATCAGTTAGGAAGACAGTGGCCCTGTGGGAACAATGGCTCAGACAAAACC